>VDFB02105785.1:371162669-371197091 GCA_007258455.2 Sequoia sempervirens
TTCTTTACTTTGAATTTAATAAATAATTATTATTCATTTTTCTATTTGAATTCGACTAAAGTCACGATTGATAGGTTGATTGAAAAACATCTATAGCTTTCAAGCAATTACATCAGGTTTTTGAATTCCCGAAACATGTGTCACATTCTATACTTTGCATACTATAGGATTAAAATAAAAAATGAATTTCATGAAGTTTTGAAAAAGTTAAGGTGATCAAACATACGAGTTTTAATATTTTTTAAAATTTCTAATAAAAAATTCATGATTAATTATTTTACTTGGAAAAAAGTTACAAAAAAATGTGTATCACATTGGGACATGATTCATCTACTTCTATCTAAAATATTATAAAAAAATATTATCATTTTATTGTGGTTAGGGTGGTTAGAAAGACACCTACTTCTTATTTTTTCCCTGAAATTTAAGTGCTATTGCATTGAAATTTCAAATTTTCACAAAATAGATTTAAAAAAAAAAAAACCTAGTAGTTTAGAAACTACATTAAATTTTCTACAGATTCTATTCTTACATATTTTTGAAATAATATAGATAACTTATTGAAATTTTTATGTCAAGTTGCCTAACTCTAATTTTTCTTAATTTTATCACCACTTAAGGGCCTATTTTTTCCATGATGATCCTGCACATACCCATATAGGGATGGGGTTTTAGGGTGTAAGGTTTAGGGTTTAGGGTATACATTGAGGGTTGAGGGATAGTGTTCATGGAAATGAGGGTATAAGGTTAAGTCTATCTAAGGTATAGGGATTGAGGGTATAAGGTGTAGTGTGCCCTTCCAGAATGTATAAGATTTTTGCTTTTGTTTCAGTTTATCAGACATTTTTTAATCAAGCATGGAAAATATGATTCATGGAATATTGGAATTTATTAACGAAAAAAAGAAACATGTACAGCTGTTGGAAGCTTAGGAGATTCTATTGTAATTCCTTAACTGTAGGTCATATGAACGATGTTACAAATATCTCGTGACTGCAATTGTAGTAAGGTGATGAGCTCTTCACTGTAGACCCCTCTATGTACTACTAACATGATACAGTAACAACAAGGACTCATACAAAAATTTGATAACCTTTTTCTGAGCATAAAGGAGCTGTAATACATGAACATCAATTTCTATATATAGGTAGATTTACTCTTAATAGTTCAGGGTATATTTTTGGGTTTTCAAATGTAGATTTCTCAGTAAGCATATTTCTAGAAACACCTTATAGCTATTATAGGAAGTGTTTGACATAAATTAGCATGGAATTGATTCTACAACTTCAAACCATTTGCAAGAACATGAACTATACATTGAAATTTCATAGAACAGTTGGTATACAACACTAACACTTTTCTACATGACTGATTTCTTAGCAAGAACTAGCTGTAACATACCCATAATATCAACAGCTTCCCAATGTACTGATTATGACTTGGGATGTTCACAAAGGTAGAACTATTCAAATCAAAATCTTACATGAATTCAACATTCTTCCTAAGACCACACCTGAAGGAACTTAGAAGAACACAGACTGGAATACATGCATTTCATCAAATAGGGGATATGCAACCAAAGAGCAAGTGTAGTAGTAGGTTCATTGATGTTTATTGAGTATGACAAGTCTGTAATACATTAGTAGCAAGCCCAGATTTGTTGCAGCAATTCATAAACTCAATTCTCTAACATGTTTGATGATCTCAGATCTAAATACAATGTGCCCAGACCTGAATATAATACTGGCACAGTCCCATAAGGAGCTCGAAGTGCTACAGGAAAAACTCGGCAATGTTTGAACTTCATGAATCACCATCGACTAGCAGACCCCCAGTAACTAGAAGCACCCAGAATGCTACAAATCATCACGTTTCTTCATCCAATGGCCACGTTTTGCTTTTAGTTGTTCACATCTTCACTTGTTCTACTCAAACACCTCCCACTTGTGCTTCTTAGTCACCAACTCATGCTCAAAGAGAAAGACTTCCAATAATGGCCACAACTAAAGAAGCTTGCTTCAAAAGATGTCTTCACCCAACAAATCATGTTTTTAATCAACTCGCCCAAATTCACTAAGATATTGCTTGGATATAACTCAATGTGCATGCATTTGTGGTATCTAGGGTTACCACAATGATTCATGCCTTCAAGCTGCTAAAACTTCTCAAAAATCGTCCTCCTTGAAGATGCAAAATCTCAGAAAAACGTGAATGCAAAAATTTGAATACAATGTGACTTCACCTTCCTTCAAAATATTTGAATCTTACCAGCTAGGGGTGATAGTTTCACACCCGAAACTGATATGCAAGGGCTTTCAACCCTACACCAAGTTCTGGAGCTCCTCCTGTGAAAGCATATGCATATTCAAAAGTGTCGAATATTTCTCTTTTTTTCCCTTTTGTATTTTTCCATTCAAAAATAAAGTGATTTTTGAATATAGTTCTTTTCCTTTTTGAAATATTTACTTAGTCACTTTTATAATCTTCATAAGGTCGCTTTAAAATTATTTCACTAAGTCACCTTATAACTCCCAAGTCGTCCCCCTCCTTGACTTCTTTATAAAATTTACTTCAACATTGTGAGTGGAAAATAAAATAATAATAAAATTTAATAAAATATTATATTTTATTTTCTCATTAACATTATTCTTATTTTCCCCCCTAAATTATAAAGTGACTTTATAAAGCCATATTTTAAATATTTCACCAAAGTCACTTTATGATCATGTTTCATTAATTATTTAATATCACCTTTTAAATCAACTTGGTACTTAGGCAATAATAAATAATTAAGTAAGCAATCTCTCTTGTTGCGCCTTTAACTCGCGGGGTTAGCATTCTACGACGCTGCTGTGAAGGGGACATTACAGTTCGCCCTTCCCAAAGATTGCTTGTCCTCAAGCAATGCCAAGGTACCCACAATAGCAACCAACTGAAACCAATTGCATCCAAGTGTAGTTCTGAGGTCCCAAGTCAATCCACAAATGTCCACCATGCTGACATTGCACAACTTTGATAAAAACTATAAACATGTCACTCTCCAGCTGTGATATCAACTCCTGCAACCCGAAAAAGTGAACATCACCAATACCCATGTACTTAAATATTTATGAGGGTTGTAACCTCTATCCTAGAAAATCTCTTGTTGAGGCACCCCAGTGAGATCCATATATGAAGTTCCATTGTCTAACTTGATCATAGGCAACAAGAAACATACTCTGCTTAACTCCAAGGAGTAACCCTCAACAAACCTCCTCACAATTCCCCAGAGGTGATATGAATTAGTCTCTAATTGGAGGTCGATAACAACAGTGTCATCCCTGGGATCATCCATCCTGACAATGCTATCCCGATCATAAATTGATAATCTATCATCGATACCTAATCCCTAAGCATCAATATGCTCATATTGAGCACACCAACTCATCCAATCAACTGCAATTACCACCATAGCGTTTGCGGATATATCTATCAACCGCTAGACCTAACTGCAATATCCATCACTCACCCTAGTGAGAGCTAGTAATAATTGTTCAAGCTCTAAAAATCCTCCCACAAACTGTTGCCAAGAAGCCTATAGGTCCAAAAAGTCACTTTGCCCATAAACTGATGTCATCATCACCCACGAGAGAGTGTTAGGGCATCAGCTGTCATAAACCATAAACCTTGAAAAAATAGGAAATGTGAATGTAGGAATGACCAAAGGAACTCCTCCAATAACCACATTACCTCCACCAATTAACACCCACTGAGAATTGCTCCACTGCTGGACTGAAGGTATTGATGAACCCATTTGCATGTTATCATTCATTGTCTTTTGTAGGCTGATTGGAGAGTGGACAACAGTGTCAACTCTAAAAAAAATTTCACCAAACCAATTTTGAATCGACCTCTCATGCTAAGTAACTGCCCCTGGATCCCAAGTCCTATGATCACCATCAATCATACTCACACCCAATTCCTCTTGACTGATACAATAACTGATAGTTTTGATAAATCTGAGAATTAAGTTTATAACCATCTCGGGATTGCCATGGCTGCCATAATTGGGTGATCCCTTATCAACACTCACCCTCCAAGTGTTAGGGTGACAATCCAATGCACACAAATCTGTGCAACCAGCTATATCCTTCAACACCAAGTTTGATAAATCAGTATACAACAGTATAGAACAGCCCCAATTCATCCAAGAGTAATATAAGATCCCTTGCACCAAATCTGAAAATCCTCTTAGTTGTTGCAAGTTGATGAAGTTATACCAACTTAGCAATCTAGGAGTATGATACTCACGAACATTGAATACAAAGGAATGATGAACAACATGTTTAAGTTTAAGAATCCTCAAGGTTTTGATAGATAGTACACTCAAGGAAGTGTCGTTCAAGGTGACCCAAGATAGCATCTTCATAAAGCACGAATTATCAAATCCATGCATAGACAATAGACTACTATTAACACTCATAAAATTCACATATTCTTCATCATTTTCAATGATGTCTTCATAAGTTTCATGCATACTTACTTCCCGTCCCAAATGCTCATCATTACTTGTTGATCCCTAAAGTGTAGCCTATTGAAAGCTGCCTTCAACACCTGTTATATCTGTTATCCTATGGCTACAATCTGTACCTATGTGTGGAGATTGATCCTCAAACTTCAAGGATCCAAATCCTTGATGTGGGTTCCAAACTTGTTCAACATCCCGAAACTCTCCAATAGGGGAAGTGTTGAAGTCATTATGCATTATTCCATGACTAATGCATTCTTCTACAAGTATCTGGGGGTAGCTTGGCCCCTAATTGCAGTCCCTGTGAAACTCATTAATTTCATCAACCTCCTTTTCGGGTGATCCCATAATAGTGGTTTACAATTTTTGGCCAAACTGGACACTAAAATTATTATTTTTAACTAAATCTTCACATTCGGGCACCTATAGTGGCTAAACTGTGAGGAATTTGAAGATGGTGCAAACTAGAGTCTCATCAAATTTTGTCTGTAGATTCTAAAAATATTTTTCAAAATTTTTAAAATCAAATTGCACTTCTTTTCATCTCCCAAATAGATTTTTCAGAAACAACATTTTAAAAAGTGGCCTTACAGGTATAGCGATATAACTTTTTTTCCATGAAGGATAAAATTCTAATATTTTCAAATTTAGATTTGTAACTATGATATCTAGTGCTTCCACTTGGTTAGATAGTTTTTTATTGAATATTTTTTTCCTTAATCAAGTTTCAAAGTCAAACAAATTACAATTCAGGACATAAGCCTTGTATAATCGTAACTTTTTGTATATGTCAAAATTTAATTTAATTTTTTTGTTGGATCAAGGACTTCAATATCTGGTGCACTCATATTTTTCAATTTTTTTTGATAATCTTCTATTTTTCCACATGTGAAGAACAAAGAAATTCATTTTCTATGAAAAACCTATGTTTAATAAAACTTAAAAACAAATACATAACAAAACCAAAACATATTAAAATTATATTCATTGGATAGCTTGTTACGGGAATACCATAATCATTTGAAATAAATTTTAAATGAATTCATTTTGATCCCCAAAATCTAAATCAAAAGTGATTTTTTATCAGCATTTTGATAGGTGTAAAGGAGATGCATTTATAGGTATGGTTTAAAACTAGCGAGGTTCTATCCAAGGGGGTTTGATCTAAGGTGATTTGATCAAACCCTCTTCAATTGGAATCCTTAAAATGGAATTTTTTAAGGCTTAAACCATTATATTTTCTAAAAATATGTGATTTCAGCTAAAATTTGTTCCTCTCAGGAATTGTAAACCACTATTATGACAGCACCCTTTCCTTATCTTCAACCAACTTGATCACATGATCCCTATCTGTAAGCACTTGCGAGTAATTTGACTTCATTATTCTCAAGGCTTCTTTGATTACTTGTAAATCTATAAGAGAGGGTCCCCTTCCAATGCCCTTTTGTCTCTTTTCAACCTGGATCTTCCAAGAGAGCTCTTCAATGAATTTGTGTGAGCTGTCAAAATGAATTAGAGCTACCACAACCTTATCTTCCGTGACTATCAACTAATTCTCCCAAACATATAACTCATTAAGCCCTTGATAAGGATCATCCTCACACCATAAATTTTTAGATCTATCTTCAAGAGCGTGACTCTTAAATTAGGCACCTCTATGACATTTCCTTGGCATGTTCTAGGTTCTTTGGCAAGGACCACGTTGTGTTTGAAAGAGAGATCATCATATGCTTTCTCTCCACCATATTTTTATGTTGAAATACCTAGATCCCATGAACTTATGAGCTAATGGTTTGGATCTGAACAAGTAAAATCATTGTGTTTCCCATGAATGGTTGTTTCGTTAAACAAATTACCATCAGAATCAAAAGTGTTGAAGCTAACATGGGCATTTCTCTCTGTAGGTGTTGTTTGGAAATAAAACTGATATACATTGGGCCTTGGGAATTTCTTCCCAACATCTAAATTATCCTCACTATCGTGATGTAAAAAATTTTCACTATATGTTGATTTGAAAACTTCAACATACTCAACTTCTCTCTGCTCTTTTTTTGAAAAAGCATTAGAAACCCCAATAAATTTATCATTTGCATACCTTCCCTTTGGAACATTTAGGTACTCCACCTCATAACTTTCTTGTCTCAGAACATTCTTTTCATTATTTGAGAGGTCACAGGAATGGTCCATGTGAAGTGCCTTTCCTGAAAGTGTGGAAATTTTATGTTTGTTTGATTTGAAGGGAGCTCATTTTGATGTTTCCTTAATCCTTTGTAATTGTTGTTTTGCTTGAGTAGCTGTCAACTTCGCTTCCTTTTCCCTCATTAACCATTCATCACACATTTCCTAGTTCCCCACTACAACTAGTGTGCTTGTTTGCAACGTAATTAATTCTTGTCCTTCCTCATGAGTACTAGGCTCAAGCACAAATATTGCATTGTTGTTAGTAGACAACCCAAAACTAGAAAATTCTTCCTTTTTCAATTTTTTGACATAGTTATATAGTTTTGTCTTACTTGGATTTCCTTTCTCAAGTATTTCCAAAAACTTATCAAAGGGAACTCGATTTTTGAAATCATCTGGTAATCCCTGGTACTCAACAACAATTTTATTGGCCTCTCTTTTCATTACCACCTACTCAGCCTCTTCCTTTGGTAGGAGCTTTTGAAGAGTGCTTATCATCACATTTTGATTTTCACTAAGAGTGACAAGTCTATCCATCTGAATCATCCTTAGGTAACTAAAATTTTATGAGTCACAAACCCCAAACAGGCTGGCAAGATCTCCAGCTCTGATACCATTGTAGTGTGCCCTTCCAGAATGTATAAGATTTTTTCTTTTGTTTCAATTTATTAAACTTTGTTTAATCAAGCATGGAAGATATGATTCATGGAATATTGGCATTTATTAATGAAAACATGAAACATGTACAACTACTGGAAGCTTAGGAGATTCTATTGTAATTCCTTAACTGCAGGTCATATGAA
Organism: Sequoia sempervirens; assembly: GCA_007258455.2. Taxonomy (NCBI): domain Eukaryota; kingdom Viridiplantae; phylum Streptophyta; class Pinopsida; order Cupressales; family Cupressaceae; genus Sequoia; species Sequoia sempervirens. The sequence goes on from VDFB02105785.1 coordinate 371,170,161, forward strand.
CGATGTTACAAATAACTTGTGACTGCAATTGTAGTAAGGTGATGAGCTCTTCACTGTAGACCCCTCTCTGCACTACTAACATGATACAGTAACAAGGACTCATAGAAAAATCTGATAAGCTTTTTCTAAGAATAAAGGAGTTGCAATACATGAACATCAATTTCTATATATAGGTAGATTTACTCTTAACAGTTCAGGGTATATTTTTGGGTTTTCAAATGTAGATTTCTCAGTAAGCATATTTCCAGAAACACCTTATAGCTATTATAGGAAGTGTTTGACATAAATTAGCATGGAATTGATTCTACAACTTCAAACCATTTGCAAGAACATGAACTATACATTGGCATTTCATAGAATAGTTGGTATACAACACTAAAACTTTTCTACATGACTGATTTCTTAGCAAGAACTAGTTGTAACCTACCCATAATAGCAGCAGCTGCCCAATGGATTGATTATGACTTAGGATGTTCACAAAGGTAGAACTATTCAAATCAGAATCTTACATGAATTCAACATTCTTCCTAAGACCACACTTGAAGGAACTTAGAAGAACACAGACTGGAATACATGCATTTTGTCAAATAGGGGATATGCAACCAAAGAGCAAGTGTAATAGCAGGTTCATTGATGTTTATTGAGTATGACAAGTCTGTAATACATTAGTAGCAAGCCCAGATTTGTTGCAGCAGTTCATAAACTCGCTTCTCTAACATGTTTGATGATCTCAGATCAAAATACAAGAAAAATATATGATTAAGAATGTGCCCAAACCTGAATATAACGCTGCCATAGTCCCATAAGGAGCTCGAAGTGCTACAAGAAAAACTTGGCAATGTCTGAACTTCATGAATCACCATCGACCAGCAGACCCCCAGTAACTAGAAGCATCCAAAATGCTACAAATCATCACATTTCTTCATCCAATGGCCATGTTTTGCTTTTAGCTGTTCACATATTCACTTGTTTTGCTCAAATGCCTCCCACTTGTGCTTCTTAGTCACCAACTCATACTCAAAGAGAAAGACTTCCAATAATGGCCACAAACAAAGAAGCTTGCTTCAGAAGACGTCTTCACCTAGCAAATCGCGTTTTTAATCAACTCACCCAGATTCACTAAGATATTACTTGGATATGACTCAATGTGCCTGCATTTGTGGTATCAAGGGTTAGCACAATGATTCACGCCTTCAAACTGCTAAAACTTCTCAAAAATTGTCCTCCTTGAAGATGCAAAATCTCAGAAAAATGTGAGTGCAAAAATCTAAATACAATGTGACTTCACCTTCCTTCAAAATATTCGAATCTTACCAGCTAGGGGTGATAGTTTCACACCCGAAACTGATCTACAAGGGCTTTCAACCCTACACCACGTTCTGGAGCTCCTCCCGTGAAAGCATATGCATATTCACAAGTGTCGAATGTTTCTCTTTTTTTCCCTTTTGTAATTTTCCATTCAAAAATAAAGTGACTTTTGAATATAGTTCTTTTCCTTTTTGAAATATTTACTTTAGTCACTTTTATAATCTTCATAAGGTCGCTTTAAAATTATTTCACTAAGTCACCTTATAACTCCCAAGTCGTCCCCCTCCTTGACTTCTTTATAAAATTTACTTTAGCATTGTGAGTGGAAAATGAAATAATAATAAAATATAATAAAATATTTTATTTTATTTTCTCATTAACATTATTCTTATTTTCCCCCCCAAATTATAAAGTGACTTTATAAAGCCATATTTTAAATATTTCACCAAAGTCACTTTATGATCATGTTTTATTAATTATTTAATGTCACCTTTTAAATCAACTTGATACTTAGGCAATAATAAATAATTAAGTAAACGAACTCTCTTGTTGCGCCTTTAACTCACGGGGTTAGCATTCTGTGAGGCTGCTGCGAAGGGGACATTACATAAGGCATAGGGTGAAGGGTTGAGAATGTATGGTTTAACATTTAAGTATAGTGTTCAAGGACAATGTTGAAGGTTTAGTGTATATAAGGGTTGAGGGTATTTGGTATAGGAATAAGGGTTGAGGGTGTAGGGTTTGGGGTTTAAGGTGTAGGGTTGAGGGATTAGGGCTAAAGTATAGGATTGATGGTACAATGTTCAAGGTTTAGGCTTTAAGGATGAGGGTTGAGGGTGTAGGATTTAGGGATTAAGGTATATGGTTGAGTGTTAAGGGTTGAGTGTTGAGGGCTTAAGTATAGGGTTGAGTGCTTAGGGATTAAGGTTTATGGATTGGTAGGGTGGGAGGGAGAGAGAGGGAAGGAGGGAGATAGGGAGTGGTAGGGTGGGTATATGGTATAGGGTTAAGGGATTGAGGGTTTAAGGTATAGGGTGAAGGGTTGAGAGTGTATGGTTTAGGGTTTAAGTATAGTGTTGAGGGATAATGTTCAAGGTTTAGGGTATAAGGTTAAGGGTTTAGGGTATAGGTATGAGGTTTGAGGTTTTAGGGTTTAGGGTTTAAGGTATAGGGTTGAGGGTTGAGGGATGAGGGATTATGCATTGGGTTGATGGTATAGGGTATAGAGTTGAGGGTTAAGGGTTTACAGTTGAAGGATAATGTTCAAGTTTGAGTGTCTAAGGTTAAGTGTATAGGGTATAGGGTATAGGGATGAGGGTTGAGGTTGTATAATTTAGGGCTTATAGTATAGGGAACTAAGGACTGATGAATTAAGGCTGAAGGGTTGTGTATATATGGTTTAGAGTTTAAGTATAGTGTTGAGGGATAATTTTCAAGGTTTAGGGTATAATTTGAGGGTATAGGGTATAGGATTAAAAATTGAGGGTAAGGATTAAGAATTGAGGGTTTAGGGTTTAGGGTTGAAGTATAGTGTTGATGGACAATGTTCAGGGGCTAGGTTATAAGTTTGAGGGTATAGGGTATAGGGATGAACGTTGAGGTATTAGGGCTTAAGTATTAGGTTGAGAGTATGGGGTATAGAGTTGAGGGTGTTCTCTCCCTCCCTCTAACTCCGCCTACCCCTTCCCTTCCTCCCTAACTCTCTCTACCTCTCTCTCCCTATATCAATTTCTTTGTCTAGATTTTCTAATAATAATACAATATATAATATATATTAAAATAAATAAATATAATATAAATACACTAAAATATATTAATATATATAAATATTAAAATATTAAAATACATTTATATATATAAATATAATAAATAATATAAATTAAAATAATATATATACATATAATAAATAATATAAATTAAAATAATAATAATATATAATATATATAACATATCATATAATACATTTTATATAATATAATATAGAAGCTATACTATATAATATAATATAATATTTAATGTATAATAGAATTTTTACGATTGATATAATGGATATCCGTTTTAAAAATGAATATCTATTTTTAGAACGAATATCCATTTCAGAGAGCACTTTAGTTTTTTAAAATATGATTGTGCGGGGGTCGTGGCTCCTAACCACCAATATTTTCTCAGCTTCTGACTAGACAAGATGGATGCAGTCTCTGATATTTGTGCTCCCTCATATTTCCCTTCAAAGTGGTAGTACTTTAGCCATGAAAGACGGTACTTTAGCGATGAGTTTGCTCCCTCGTATTTTCCTTCACTTGTTGGCTCTGGCATTTCAAAGATTTGCCAATCTTTGTTTGGAGATGATTTCTGGGCTGGGGTTTACAAACACGATGGCATGATTTTGGAGCATTTCTTGAACAATTACATACAGGTGCTCGGTGCAAGACTATAGGGTGTCCAAGTTGTTGGTTGTTTTTTTTTCCAAGAGCTTGCTAACTCTGTCATGACTGCTATCGATGGCGTGGCAACTGACCTCAAATATGGGCTAGTCGTGGGCATGTTGAACTAGAAGAGAAGCTTAAAAGGAACTAAGTAGAGAAAGATAAGCTCAGACCCATGGAGGAGTCAGATGACCAATGGGAACAAATAACTCAAGACTCAGTGCCCAAAACTAGACACTAGTTAAACTAAGCTTTTTTCCCATGACGTGAAAGGAGACCCTCCATAGTCCATTGAGAGCCCTCCTCCACAACTTCCATTCCTTTGGAACGAAGTTTCTCAGCCTCGGATTTACAACCTATCTTCTTCTGTGAACCACAATATGGTTTAAGTTTGTTGCTTTCCCAAATTACTGAGGAGGAGCCACAACTATGTCGTGGTCAAAAAAATCATGAATCTCATCCAAATCCTCCATGAAAGGGAAGGTTCCATATGACTTGTTACCATCATCCTCCAAGTCAAAAAGTTCCAGGTGCTCATTAATCAGATCGACAAGAGGAGAAGGAGGCACCGTCGGCTCCACATAAGCAAGACTAGGATTAGATTGAGAGTTCACAAACTTCCTGTGATTTCGCCAAATGAAATCAGCATCTGGGTCACAAACCTTTATAACCCATTTTTTGAGATTAATATGCCTCGAGCCAGCTGAACGTTGAGCAGTGCAGACCTCAATTTTGTGTACCAATTTATTGCAATGGAAACATCAAAAAGGAAGCCCTTCAAAATTTAAATACTGAAGCCAAGTGTCCATAGATGAATGAATCTGAATGGAGTGAGGAAGCGGTTTGGAAATGTCAACCAAAGCACAGGCTCTTATGTACCTGCGTGAAGAAACCACCTCCTCCAAGTCGAGCTTAAAAAAAATACCCACTTGATTGATCAAATTTCTGATGAGATCTAAGTTTTGCATTACAAGGGTCAGATTGTAAAGTTTGATCCACATAGGAATCTTAGTTATCATGGCAGTATCTGGATCAAAGAAAGGGGTCCATTGAGTGAGAAAAATGCCAAAATTTCTGAAGAACCATGGACCATTCTGAACCACATAGTTACAGTCATCAACTGAACAGAAAGATAATAGGAAAAATCCAAATTCCAAAGGTTCAATCACAGGAGGGGATAAATTCTTCCAAGTAGATTTAATCCAAGCTAAAATTGATTCAAGAGACAGACGCCTTCGCATGAATCTAAAAATCAGAGAGTGATTACCAATCTCAGCAGAAACAACATTTATGCATTCATTTGTAACATGAAGATCCACAAGCTCGTCGGTAAAGAGCGCCTCTGAGTCACCAACAAAGAAGGAAGAGCAGCTAACCAGGTGAGCATGCTCATCAATGGGGTTGGGGGAAGGAAAAAGCACCACCTCAGGAAGACCAGGGCTAGGGTTTGCTCGTCGAATCTGGTCCAAATAATAAGAATTGCATTCATGATATGAACTACCTTTATTCTTGCACTTAGCTAGGGTTTCAGGGTCGAGATAATCCACCGCATCTGCATAAATCCTACCCTAAACATTACCCAAGGGATTGAAACTAGGAGTGACAGATACACCCAGAGACAAAGGAGACAAAAGGTCCAAAGTATACCGGAGGGCATAGTGTCGTTTTCCAGCCCCCACAGTCTAGCGCTCAGCAAGCTTCCTAGAGTCTGAGGCCTTTCCTTTTTTATTTCCTTTTTCCTTTGCACCAAGCTTCAGAACCTTCTCTTCTGCTCTTGCGATCGCACCACCATTGCCTGCCATGCGAAGGCCAGCAAAACGCGAGCTTCCTTCGCTCATGCTCGCATACTTTTTCTAAAAAACTCTCCCAAAAATATTAATATATTAATGATATATTAATGCATATTAATGATATTAATAATATATTAATACATATTAATGACTAATTTTTCATTTATAGTGTCAAAAATGGATATTCATTATGGAGAGCAGTTTAATGTTTTAATATATGACATGATAGTTAATATTAATATATTAATCATATATTAGTATATTAATAATAATATAATATAATATATATATGCGTGAAGTAAAAATGGCACAAATTGGCCAAAAGGAGCAAATATTTGTAGAGGAGAAAAGAAGTCGATGGGGCAACATGGAGGAAGATGGCTTACCAGGAAAAGAAGGCGGAGGCAGACGACAACCTGCAGAAGGCGGATCACATCCCACAGTGGTTGTTCGAAAATGGAACCTGGGTGGATAAGTGTCACCCACACTTTCACCAATATGAAAACTCGGAGAGCCAGGAATGTATCCAAAGAAGAGGTCAACAAGGGGAAGGTGAAAGGAGGGTTCTTGAACAAGGGAGGAATGCAATAGGGCACCAGAGGAACAAACAAAGATGGAGCACGCGAGAGCCAAGGCGTGGGTGGTTCTAGGAAAAAGGACGCCATGGGAAACTGTCGGATCCCAGCTAGCGCAACAAGGTAGTGGCATTCAAAAGTGCACCAACAAAGTATGGAGAGTAAAAGGATCAGGAAACCCTATGATGGCGAATGAAGGAAAAAGGAGCCATCAAATGGGAGAAGAATTTGAGTTTGGAAGAAGAATGAATCAAAGAGATCATGAGCTATTCATAAGGAAAGAGAACAGAAGGAAATTCCAAAGCAAAGGAAATAGAGTGAGCGAAGGAGACTGTTTGCGATCGCGGGGTAGTAAATTGTACCAAATGCCTTCGGAGATGATCGAACCAAGAGTGACCAGATTGACAGATAGAGCTTTGTTTTCCAAGTGGACTAGCCCAGGATGCCCTAGGGAGGAGATCAAAGCATGGTGGAGAAATAAGTGCAAGGACCGGGTAATCATCTACCAGCTACCAAAATCTTTCTTTCTCATAGAATGTATAGATCAACAGTTAAAGTTGGAAATTGTAGAAGGGAAACCACTATTTTTGAATGGTCATAGTTTTCACTACCTAAATTGGAGATCAAACTTTAACCTTTAGAACTATAAAATAAATCAAATCCCTACCAAGATCAAACTAGTGGATTTTCCCTCAGAATTCTAGAATGTGGAGGCTATGGTGAGATTGGGTAATGCCCTAGGGGTATGTTTAGGGGTGGATGAGGACTTCACAAATGGAAAAGATGGTGCAGAAGCCTACATATTAGTAGAAATATATGAGGTGGTGGGAATCTACAAGAACCTAGAAACACTGACAAAGTATGGAAGCTGACAACAGGAAATAGAGGTATGGGAAGGATCAAAACCCAAAACGTGCCTCTTCAAAGGAGCATTCTAGGAAGGCACTTTGTCTAGGGGAAAGAAGATCAATGTAAATGAAAAGGAACTAGAAGAATCAAGGGATGAAATATCTCAGGGAGAGGCAACCCAAACCTCAATAGATACAACCAAGGATGGTAGAACAGTTCCTAAGAAAAAGAAGCCCAAAGGAGTCTCTCAAGATTGTAGCATGTCTTCCCTTCTAGCTATGGAAAAGCAGGGAGTTGAAACCTCCCAGGCAAAAAAATCCCTCAACACTCTTCTGGAAGATACATAAGAACTCAACAAGGACATTAGCACCCAACTCTAGGAATTGACCAAGGAAGTAGAAAGGGAAGAGATGGAACCCCTAGAAGCAAAACAAGAGTCTGGAAAGTACATGCATAATATCAAAGCAAAGAAATAAGAAGAACATTAGGAGGAAGAAGGAGATTTATTGTAGTTTGAGGAAGAGGAGAGTGACCAATTCTCAAATGGAGAAGATGAACCATGGGAGGAGGCGGAGGAGGGAGAGTTGTCTGAGGAAAGACTACTTGAACAATCAAAATCAAAGATAAATGCACCAAACATAAAGAAGAAATCCAAAAGGGGTCAGAAAACAAACAAAGCCAAACTAATAATTGTAGGCAATGCCTCTCGGCAAAAAAAATTGGTAATTGAGAAGGATAGCCTCCTTCCCAGGGCTGAATGAGGATCATAACATTGAATGACAAATGGCACATGGTCAAGCACCAAATTAAAATAATAATAATATGTAATATATATAACATATCATATAATACATTTTATATAATATAATATAGAAGTTATACTATATAATATAATATAATATTTAATGTATAATAGTATTTTTACTATTGATATAATGGATATCCGTTTTAAAAATGAATATCTATTTTTAGAACGAATATCCATTTCAGAGAGCACTTTAGTTTTTTAAAATATGATTGTGTGGGGGTCGTGGCTCCTAACCACCAATATTTTCTTAGCTTCTGACTAGACAAGATGGATGCAGTCTGTGATATTTGTGCTCCCTCATATTTCCCTTCAAAATGGTAGTACTTTAGCCATGAAAGACGGTACTTTAGCGATGAGTTTGCTCCCTCGTATTTTCCTTCACTTGTTGGCTCTGGCATTTCAAAGATTTGCCAATCTTTGTTTGGAATGATGCCGAAGCTGCTAGAAGTCTGGTCTACGTTATAATCCATTGTTCTAGTCTAGGTTATTTTCAGTTCATAGTTGTCTATTGTAACACATTTTCAAGGTTTTCCAATCTTTGTTGCACTTTCGAAACAAGCAGGTTCATCCCATGCTTTTGTCTTTCATATAAACTAATAATCATTTTTCCATTGGCGGCAAAAATTTTGAGATGCGGTAAGAGTTGTCGTCTACAGTGGGTTAAATGTATTCATGGTGTTACTACAATCATAGTCACAGTTACTGGAAAGGTAGAGGCCACGCCATACTTTGCATTGGGTCTTCATTCTCCAAGGCATGATTTAGACCATCATTGCAGGCTATGACTATGCATTCCAAGCTTGCATGAGAGATTAAGTTCATTGTTGAAAGGCCGTCTACACATAAGGGAGAAAATAAGTCTTCAAATGCCTCTCACAGTCGTTGCCTTCTTATGCTCTTTAGGCACCCACAATCAATTCTTTGTATTAGCATTTGTTCACCACAAGCCAGATTACCTGCTTTCAGATATTCACGTAGTATTTAGCCTTTGAATCGGCCTTATTACCTCCATATATGGTATTTTTGAAGAGGAATCATCCCGGGCTGACTGTGTGTTTGGAGGTGTGGCCAATATCTGGACAACAAGTATTGTGATTATTCTGTGTTGGTCCCACCATTTCCTTCAAGCCTTTGAGTTGTTTTTTAATAAACTATGTTTTGAATATGATGTAGGTGGTTGACTATTCCCTCATTCTTGCCTGCCTAGCTGGTTTCTCATCTAGTGAGCGATGGCGATGCACTTCGAGATTATTTTCCAATGTGGGAAGAATGATCATGCTAGTCCAGTAGATGAGTCTTGTGAAGAGCAGATAGCATATTTGTTCTAGAAAGCATCTGCAAAGGAAAAATATGCCATCAGAAAGGTTGTTGGAGATGATTTCTGGGCTGGGGGTTACAAACACGATGGCATGATTTTGGAGCATTTCTTGAACAATTACATACAGGTGCTCGGTGCAAGACTATTGGGTGTCCAAGTTGTTGGTTGTTTTTTTTTCCAAGAGCTTGCTAACTCTGTCATGACTGCTATCGATGGCGTGGCAACTGACCTCAAATATGGGCTAGTCGTGGGCATGTTGAACCTAAACGAGGAGAAGAAAAAGATTAAAGTTCAAAAGGCTTGGAAACTATTCAAAAAAAAAGGAGTGGACGAAAAGTATAATGTGGATGATTTCATCAAGTTTTTGGAAAGGAACCCTAATCTCATTAATTACAATGTTGCAGTTAGGTTGCTGGATATTCTTGAAGGCGTGGGCTATCTTTACCACTGATTGTATTGCCTCAGCCACACTTTGTATCTATTTTTGGTTTAAGCAATATATTGAGCTACCTCCTTTAGTAGCGCTTACAAAATATGTATATAGATAGATATATATCAATATATCATTTAATACATACTAATATATGTATATTAATATTTATATTAATATATATATTAATATATTAATATATATATATAATTTTTATCCATAAATTGTGGGTGAGGGCCCACTCCCTATATATATAATCATAAAAATAAAAGTAACCATAGGCTAGCTAGGCCAGGCTAGCTAGGCCAAGTACAGAGGAGAAATAGAAGACTCAAAGAAACCAAAAGAACTAGAAGAGAAGCTTAAAAAGGAACTAAGAAGAGAAAGATAAGCTCAGACCCATGGAGGAGTCAGAAGACCAATGGGAACAAATAACTCAAGATCAGTGCCCAAAACTAGACCATAGTTAAACTAAGCTTTTTTCCCATGACGTGAAAGGAGAGCCTCCATAGTCCATTGAGAGCCCTCCTCCACAACTTCCATTCCTTTGGTACGAAGTTTCTCAGCCTCGGATTTACAACCTTTCTTCTTCTGTGAACCACAATATGGTTTAAGTTTGTTGCTTTCCCAAGTTTCTGAGGAGGAGCCACAACTATGTCGTGGTCAAAAAAAATCATGAATCTCATCCAAATCCTCCATGAAAGGGAAGGTTCCATATGACTTGTTACTATCATCCTCCAAGTCAAAAAGTTCCAGGTGCTCGTTAATCGGATCGACAAGAGGAGGAGGCACCGTCGGCTCCACATAAGCAAGACTAGGATCAGATTGAGAGTTCACAAACTTCCCGTGATTTCGCCAAATGAAATCAGCATCTGGGTCACCAACCTTTATAACCCATTTTTTGAGATTAATATGCCTCGAGCCAGCTGAACGTTGAGCAGTGCAAACCTCAATTTTGTGTACCAATTTATTGCAATGGAAACATCAAAAAGGAAGCCCTTCAAAATTTAAATACTGAAGCCAAGTGTCCATAGATGAATGAATCTGAATGGAGTGAGGAAGCGGTTTGGAAATGTCAACCAAAGCACAGGCTCTTATGTACCTGCGTGAAGAAACCACCTCCTCCAAGTCGAGCTTAAAAAAATACCCACTTGATTGATCAAATTTCTGATGAGATCTAAGTTTTGCATTACAAGAGTCAGATTGTAAAGTTTGATCCACATAGGAATCTTAGTTATCATGGCAGTATCTGGATCAAAGAAAGGGGTCCATTGAGTGAGAAAAATGCCAAAATTTCTGAAGAACCATGGACCATTCTGAACCACATAGTTACAGTCATCAACTGAACAGAAAGATAATAGGAAAAATCCAAATTCCAAAGGTTCAATCACAGGAGGGGATAAATTCTTCCAAGTAGATTTAATCCAAGCTAAAATTGATTCAAGAGACAGACGCCTTCGCATGAATCTAAAAATCAGAGAGTGATTACCAATCTCAGCAGAAACAACATTTATGCATTCATTTGTAACATGAAGATCCACAAGCTCGTCGGTAAAGAGCGCCTCTGAGTCACCAACAAAGAAGGAAGAGCAGCTAACCAGGTGAGCATGCTCATCAATGGGGTTGGGGGAAGGAAAAAGCACCACCTCAGGAAGACCAGGGCTAGGGTTTGCTCGTCGAATCTGGTCCAAATAATAAGAATTGCATTCATGATATGAACTACCTTTATTCTTGCACTTAGCTAGGGTTTCAGGGTCGAGACAATCCACCGCATCTGCATAAATCCTACCCTAAACATTACCCAAGGGATTGAAACTAGGAGTGACAGATACACCCAGAGACAAAGGAGACAAAAGGTCCAAAGTATACCGGAGGGCATAGTGTCGTTTTCCAGCCCCCACAGTCTAGCGCTCAGCAAGCTTCCTAGAGTCTGAGGCCTTTCCTTTTTTATTTCCTTTTTCGTTTGCACCAAGCTTCAGAACCTTCCTTTCTGCTATTGCGATCGCACCACCATTGCTTGCCATGCGAAGGCCAGCAAAACGCGAGCTTCCTTCGCTCATGCTCGCATACTTTTTCTAAAAAACTCTCCCAAAAATATTAATATATTAATGAAATATTAATATATTAATTATATATTAATGCATATTAATGATATTAATAATATATTAATATATATTAATATTATTAATATATATTAATGACTAATTTTTCATTTATAGCGTCAAAAATGGATATTCATTATGGAGAGCAGTTTAATGTTTTAATATATGACATGATAGTTAATATTAATATATTAATCATATATTAGTATATTAATAATAATATAATATAATATACATACACGTGAAGTAAAAATGGCACAAATTGGCGAAAGGAGCAAATATTTGCAAAGGAGAAAAGAAGCCGATGGGGCAACATGGAGGAAATGGCTTACTAGGAAAGAAGGCGGAGGCAGACGACAACCTGCAGAAGGCGGATCACATCCCATAGTGGGTGTTCGAAAATGGAACCTGGGTGGATAAGTGTCACCCACACTTTCACCAGTATGAAAACCCGGAGAGCCAGGAATGTATCCAAAGAAGAGGTCAACAAGGGGAAGGTGAAAGGAGGGTTCTTGAACAAGGGAGGAATGCAATAGGGCACCGAAGGAACAAACAAAGATGGAGCATGCAAGAGCCAAGGCGTGGGTGGTTCTGGGAAAAAGGACGCCATGGGAAACTATCGGATCCCAGCTAGCACAACAAGGTAGTGGCATTCAAAAGTGCACCAACAAAGTATGGAGAGTAAAAGGATCAGGAAACCCTATGATGGCAAATGAAGGAAAAAGGAGCCATCAAATGGGAGAAGAATTTGAGTTTGGAAGAAGAATGAATCAAAGTGATCATGAGCTATTCATAAGGAAAGAGAACAAAAGGAAATTCCAAAGCAAAGGAAATAGAGTGAGCGAAGGAGATTATTTGCGATCGCGGGGTAGTAAATTGTACCAAATGCCTTCGGAGACAATCGAACCAAGAGTGACCAGATTCACGGATAGAGCTTTGTTTTCCAAGTGGACTAGCCCAGGATGCCCTAGGGAGGAGATCAAAGCATGGTGGAGAAATAAGTACAAGGACTGGGTAAGCATCTACCAACTACCAAAATCTTTCTTTTTCGTAGAATGTATAGATCAACAGTTAAAGTTGGAAATTGTAGAAGGGAAACCACTATTTTTGAATGGTCATAGTTTTCACTACCTAAATTGGAGATCAAACTTTGACCCTTAGAACTATAAAATAAATCAAATCCCTACCAGGATCAAACTAGTGGATTTTCCCTTAGAATTCTAGAATGTGGAGGCTATGGTGAGATTGGGTGTTGCCCTAGGGGTATGTTTAGGGGTGGATGAGGACTTCACAAATGGAAAAGATGGTGCAAAAGCCTACATATTAGTAGAAATATATAAGGTGGTGGGAATCTACAAGAACCTAGAAACACTGACAAAGTATGGAAGCTGACAACAGGAAATAGAGGTATGGGACGGATCATAACCCAAAAAGTGCCTCTTCAAAGAAGCATTCTAGGAAGGCACTTTGTCTAGGGGAAAGGAGATCAATGTAAATGAAAAGGAACTGGAAGAATTAAGGAATGAAATATCTCAGGGAGAGGCAACCTGAACCTCAATAGATACAACCAAGGATGGTAGAACAGTTCCTGAGAAAAAGAAGCCCAAAGGAGTCACTCAAGATTGTAGCATGCCTTCCCTTCTAGCTATGGAAAAGCAGGCAGTTGAAACCTCCCAGGCAGAAAAATCCCTCAACACTCTTCTGGAAGATACACAGGAACTCAAGAAGGACATTAGCACCCAACTCTAGGAATTGGCCAAGGAAGTAGAAAGGGAAGAGATGGAACCCCTGGAAGAAAAACAAGAGTCTAGAAAGTACAGGTAGAATATCAAAGCAAAGAAATATGAAGAACATTAGGAGGAAGAAGGAGATTTCTTGTAGTTTGAGGAAGAGGAGAGTGACCAATTCTCAAATGGAGAAGATGAACCATGGGAGGAGGTGGAGGAGGGAGAGTTGTTTGAGGAAAGACTGTTTGAACAATCAAAATCAAAGATAAATGCACCAAACATAAAGAAGAAATCCAAAAGGGGTCAGAAAATAAACAAAGCCAAACTAATAATTGTAGGCAATGCCTCTCGGCAGAAAAAATTGGTAATTGAGAAGGATAGCCTCCTTCCCAGGGCTGAATGAGGATCATAACATTGAATGACAAATGGCACATGGTCAAGCACCAAATTGACGAATCAAATGTGGACATAGTTCTAATCCAGGAATTGAAATGGAGCAAGAAGGAAGGAAAGAGGAGATTGAGCAATTGGAGATAGTGGAAAACCTAATTCAAGGAGTTTGCAAGAGCATCTGGTGGCTTGGGAGTATTATGAAACCCTCTAACAGTAGATGGGGTTTTGGAAAAAGAAGACAATTGGTAGTTGATAAAGTTCAAAGACCTAAGGAAACATGAACACTTCTTCAGCATCAATGTTTATGGGCCAGTAGCTACAGTGGCAAAAAGATAAGTGTGGGACAAAATATCAAGTGAATTAGAAAATAAGAGAGATCAGAAAGGAATAGTAGCAAGATATTTCAATGCAACCTTGAACAATGAGGAGAAACAAGGAGACTTGGGAAGAACAACAACAATTTAGAGAGATTTCTAGGAATTTGTAAACAAAAATCTGCTAAAGGATTTGTAGACCAAAAATGGAACATTTACATGGTCTAATATAAGAAATGATTTCACCAACATAGCAGAAAGGTTGGATAAATTCTTGCTCTAAGTAGACCAGGGAGAGACAACAACCTCTTTGGAAGCCCATATCCTACCTTTTATAGGGTTAAACCATTTTCTCGTCTTACTGGCATTTGGACAGGATGACCCCCCTAAAGGATTCCCTTTCAAATTTGAAAATATGTGGTTGAGAGATGAACACCTACTAGAGCTAATAGAGAGTTGGTGGAATGAGATTAGGTTTGGAGATAAATCAGAACTATTCAAGATTAAAAAAAAACTAGGATATATCAAGAACAAGCTCAAAGAATGGAATTTAAGACACATTTCAAGAATATTTTCCAAGAGAAAGAGAGATTAGAGCAAGAAATCAGATCATTGAATGAGCACGTAATAGAGAAAGAAACAAATGCAGAGGATTTTGAGAATGAGAAGAGTTGGCAGAAATGCTAAAGAGGGAAGAATGCTATTGGCGACAGAAGTCTAGGGAAACATGGTTGAAAGAGGGTGATAGGAACACCAAGTACTTACACAAAACAACAATTTCCAATCGAAGCAGGAACATGATTGCAGAGATCAAGAAGAACAACGGGGAAGTAGCACAATCTATTAAGGAGGTGAACAAGGAGGTGGTCAGGTTCTTTGAAGAAATTCTCAACAGGGAAAGCCAGGAAAATAGGGCAACAAGGAATAACCTGCTAAGTTCAATACCCACAATTATAAAGAAGAGCAGAATAGATGATTGTATCAAAAAAATTCTTGGGAAGAAGTTAGGGATGCAGTCTTCCAAATGAATCGAGACAAGGCCCCAGGCCCAAATGGATTCCCAATAGACTTCTTCTAAAAGTTTTGGGACAGTTGGGAAAGATCTATGGGATATAATGAAGGAATCAAGAAGGAAAATGACAATGTTGGGGGAAGTAAATCACACATTTCTAGCCCTAATTCCCAAGAAAAAAGACCCACAAACCATGAGTGATTTCAAACCAATTGCACTGTGCAATATGGTGTACAAAGTGGTCACAAAAATAATAGCCAACAAACTCAAGGAAGTCCTGAATGAGGTTATATCAAAAGAACAGAGTGGCTTTGCTCCAAGAAGGTCAATAACAAAAGGAATAATTATTGCTCATGAAACCATACATTCAGCTAGGAAAAATAAAGATGCATGCATGGTACTGAAATTGGACATCCTCAAAGCCTACGACATGGTATATAGACAATTTCTCTTGGAGGTGTTAAGGAAATTTGGATTTGAAGAGAATTAGATCAATTGGGTAAATTTTTTTTATCTCTATAGCTAAATTCTCGATACTGGTGAACGGTTTTGCACATGGTTTCTTCCCCTCCACAAGAGGGTTAAGACAAGGTGACCCCCTCTCTCCATTCTTGTTCATAATCATGGAAGAGGTACTGGGGAGAGGGATACAAAGACTAAGATGGTGAGGAAAATGGATAGGATTTCATGTGGCCAATGGCATGGAACCCACAACACATCTACAATTTGTGGATGACATAGTTCTAATGGGAGAGGCCAACAAAAGGAGAGCAATAGTGATCAAACTATTTTTAGATTATTACTATAGTGCATTTGGGTAGAGCACTAACTGGGGAAAGTCGAAGGTATTTTTCCTCAACACTCAACCAAGCCTCCAAAAGGACTTAGCCAAAATCCTGAATCTGAAAGTGGCAACATTGCTAGGGCGTTTCTTGGGGATGCCCCTGTATGCAAGTATAAACAAAAAGTGCTATTGGGAGAACCTGGTAAACAACTACAAAAACAAATTGGGAACCTGGAAAGGCAAATGGTTGTCCTCGACAGGAAGACTATTAATGGTCAAATCAGTATTGTCAGCCATACCGGTGTATTCAATGTCATGTTTAAGGTTACCCAAAGTAATGGAAGAATCCTTGACTCAAATTTTTAGGAAGTCCTTTTCGAGTGGAACAGGGGAACAAAAAAAATTTCCCCTACTAGCTTGGGAAAAGGTGTGCACACCCAAGGAGGCTGGTGGGGCAGGGATCAAGTAGCTATCATTAATGAATCAAGCCATGGGGGCCAAATTGGTCTGGGACCTTCACACAAAAGGCGAGAAGAAGTGGGTTAGAATCATAAGGGAAAAAGTATCTAGACTCAGATGAACCAGCCAAAATTATTACTACATTAAACCCTCTAAGAGGATCAACAATCTAGAATTTTATTTTGGAATGCAGGGATATAATATCAAATCATGTAACTTGGGAAATCAAAGATAGAAATAGTGTGTACTTTTTGAATGATTCATGGTGTGGGAAACCACCCATTAGCAACACTCCAGGATTGGAAGAAATCAAAGAAGAAATGACAAGGATATGGGGGAACAAGGTTGCTAATTATGGTAGGATGAATGACAATCAAGGATCCTTCAACTAGAGCTGAAATGATTTTCAAACACTCAATGCACCACAAGCACAAAAAGAAGCATTAGCAAAAATCCTAAAAGACAAGTGTTTTGTCCCATCCATTGACAAGGACATGATCAGATGGTGTGGGTCATCCACAGGCACATACAAAGTGAAATTTGGATACAAGATTAAAGAGATGGCCATGGTCCGACAAGACTGGCCATGCAAGTTGATATGGGGGAAGAAATGCATCCCCAAATAAGGAGTTTTTGTTTGGATGGCGATACAGAAAATAATTCTCACGGAGGATAGGTTAGCCACTTTTGGTGTTCAAGGTCCGGGAATATGTTCATTGTGCAGAGAAAATGAAGAGTTGGCAGATCATCTTCTCCTAACATGTCCATATGCAAATGATTACTAGGACAATGTGAGAGACAAGCTAAACCTGCAATGTCCCATGCAAACAGTTTTCTCAGCCTGGTTCAAAATGTGGCCTCAAGGTGGTAACAAATCAGTTTTCAAGGGTATATGGAAAATAACCCCATCCATTGTGATATGGGAAATATGGAAGGAATGGAATAGGAGGATTTTCCAAGGGAAAGAGATGAACAAAGACATGCTCTAGGATAAAATTGAAAGAGCTATAGTAGAGCTGGTCAACGAAGATGATCAGTGCAAAGCAGGTAAACATAAAACATTCAAAAACTGGGATGATTTCCTAACCAAAAAAATTCTCAGCCTAAAGCCTCCACTACTAGGTGGAAATGGTATGCTACAGTCAACAAAGGAAAAGAGAGTAGAAACATCATGGAAGGCACTAGAAATAGGGTGGACGGAAATAAATTTTGATGGAGCTGCTCACGAGAATCCAGGGCCACGTGGAGTTGGATGCATCACAAGGGATGCTCGAGGAAGGAAACTAGCATAAAAATCCATGACACTAGGAATATGCTTGAACAATGAAGCAAAGTTCAAAGCAACAACCATTGGTTTGCAGTTGGGCCTAGATTTTGGAGTGAAACAAGTACACTTAGAAGGGAATTCACTTATCACAATCAATGCCATTAGGAGAGGAATCACTCTGAATTGGAAACTCAATCATCTGTTGTAGAGTGTCAAACAACTAGTGAATAGGTTTGAAGCTTTCCAAATTAGCCACATATACCGAGAAGGAAATGACAAGGAAGATGAGTTGGAAAAATAGGCATCAGAAAGTGCCACATAGGCAGAGATTGGAATAAAGCCGCAAGTGGAGAAAAATTAGTGGAAACACCACACCAACCGTCAGTGAAAGAAACACAAAAGGAAATAAGGACAAAATATAGGTGAATTGGTTTGACAAGACATGAGTCATCAATAGAAGGAAAAGTGCAAGATAATTGATCTAGTCCCAAGGAAAAGGAAAGGACGGGTGGATAGCACACTATGATGCATTAATTCTATTTACGTACCACCAACAAGGTGGTGGCAAGTAGACATGCTCCAAAGGGAACGAACAAAAAATATAATTATGAGGAAGTAAGGCCTTCGATGTTAAAAGGCCTCGGTTGGTGAAGTTTCAATCAAACAAAAAATTACCATTCCAAAAACAAAGAGCGATAGTGAGTGGCAGAATTGGCTAAAGTCAGAGACTCAGCGAGGTGTTGTGGTTGGTGGAAGCTATCCCAATGGAGACTCCACTATTTTTGAACACGACGAAGCAGCAACAATCCTTCATAGGCGAAGTGTCAAACAAAAGGTTGCAGGAGTTGTTGGCCTCCTCTCACCTACTGGTCCTATGGGCAACCAAGAAAGTTGTGGGCCCATAATTCTTGAGGGCCTATCATAGGTTTAGGTCAAATGCAGAAATACCAGCCATGTTCCTGGCTATTCTCTTGTACACATGGGTATTTCGAAGGAAATGGGGAAGAAGCTCACATAGATGGTGTTCGTCCATGCATGGCTGGGAGACATTGACGTAGCCCTAGACAATGTGGATGAAAACAAGTAGATTCCAATGCCACAAAACTATTACATGATGTGAATGTGTAGAAGGTAAGTGATGAAATTCGCTCTGGTTCAAACCATTGACCTAGAGGATTTTGAAATGTTGTGGGACAAGCATGAGTGGAACATTATCTTTCTACTCAGAGCGGCCAAGCTGGTGACCAACCATCCACGAGGTTGGGAAATGAGGTATGTGGAGGATGAGGGGCTTGCAAAAGAGATTGTGGTAGGGGACGAAGATGATTTGGATTTTGGCACTGGAGAGGAATGGCGCTATAATGACCCCAGAGACCCTGAGGAGAAGGAAAAAGGCCCGACCCATCAAAATTGTGGAGTAGACTGCCCAGTAGTCGCATACTACATTTCCTACATGAAATGAACGAAGTAGGATGATGACGAGGAATGAACAATCCTGGTCTAGTTTAGTCTTAGATATTATATAGTTTAAATATTGTCATATAAATAGCAATAAGGTCTAGTAGACAATAAATAGAAGTCAGTCCCAGGGTAGATGGTAATGCATGTGTCTCAAAATAGGCCATTTTGTAAAGAAAAAAGGTGAATACACAGTCATACTAGATAGGATTGGGTGGTTATGGTGAAGGCCATTTTGTCAAAGAAGGCCAGTATGGAAGTTTTTTTATGTCAAGAACTATTGTAATCTCTGTTTTGAAGAAATACAAGGTGTTGCCCCTTAGCAATGATTTAACTAACAAAAAAATAATAATATAATATAATATATAATATTATACAATATGTAGAATAATATATTATTATACTAATATAATATTTTAATATTATTATATTATTTATGTACTCAGTATTTCAATGACATATACTCAATATAAATAGCGAATATCCATTAATAATGAATATTTGTTTTGCTTCAGTCTTTACCTTAGTAAAGTGTACTTTTTACCAACCAAACCAAAAAGTAAAATGTGATTTCCGCGCTTTTCACTTCCTAATGTTGTATTTTTTTCATTGCATTGCCATTGTTTGGCCCACATGATCATGCACAAACCCCAATATTGATGCATGAATATGTCAAAAATCCTGAGTTGTGTTAGAAAATAATTTAATTGTTGAGAAAATTAGGTGTGAAGTAACACAATAGGTCTTAGTATCAATCTAATGCATCACCTCAATAGGAAGTAGGTTCATTTTTAAGTTACCCCTCTATTCTTTCCCTCAAAAAATTAGTATTTTAGCTTAGATTAGGTGATTACAATAAGGGAACCAACCCTCTTTAGAGGTTGAATTTAGTTCACCAAATCCCACACTTTGAGAATTCATCCCATGTTTTAGTAGGTAGTTGAATTAAGAGATTAGAAAGGGTGCATGCTTCATTGATAACACATATACTAACACCTATAGTTGAGTGAGTAGGTTAAACTTTCTAATGGAATTTAGGGGTCACATAGCTACTTTCATCTACATTTTTCCCATGACTATTGATCTTAAAGCATATTGAGGAATTAAGATAATGTGTTGTCTGTGTGTGTTGTAATATTGTTAATATATTATTTATGTGGTTTAATGTGTTGTTATGTTACTTAATTATGTGAAATTTTTATTTTTAATTATTCATGTGAGATATCTTATGACATTTGTCTACTTGAGATTTTTGTGGCTTTAATTTGAATTAATTAAGTTGGGGCTTTAATGTGAATTAATTAAAATTTTATAATCTTAAAATGACTCTACGTGTTAGGTATAGAGGTAAGGGGTTTATTAAACCTTAGAAATACCTTTCAAAATGTTTTTAACCACCTTAAAATCCCCATTTCTAAAGAGTGGAAAAAATAAGAGTTAGTTGGTGGCTTAGGTAGTTAGGAGAGGAGGTTTACCTTCCTTTATTCATGATTATTTCTTTAGAGGAGAGAGGGTTTTTCCCAATTTTTGTTGTTCTAGTTTTCTTTTAAAATTTTATGTATAGAGAATTTATAGGAGAAGAGAATAAAATAAGAGAGTAGAGGAAGGGTGGGTTGGAAGGATGAGGCTTGTAAGTCTTCATCAACTTCTACCATTTTTTTGGATAGAATTTTCAAAGTAGAGTCCAACCCTTTTTGCTAGATATTTTGTAAATGAATGTTTAGAATTTTTGTATCTTTGTGTGAGTTTTAAGTGGAAAGAAAATGTTGAATATTTTGTGTCACTTTGTTGTGTTTTGTGTGGGGATAGAGTTTGTGCATTGGTTGTATTATTCTTGTTATTATGTTTGTGTGGAGTAGACCTCCTCTTGAGAGAGTTAGGTCCTCCTTGTACTTGGGTTTTGAGTGGGTGTGGCTCCCTTAAGGGGGTTTATATTTTGGGTATGAGTACCCACATGGTTTGACCTTAGATATGAGCATTCATTTATGTAAACATTATGGAGGAATAAGAGGTATGTGAATGAGAAATTGTGTATTGATGTTGGAAAAGTTGAAATGTGTGTTTATTTTAAATGGTGATCCCACAATAGTGGTTTATAATTTTTGGCCAAGCTGGACACTTAAATTATTATTTTTAACTAAATCTTCACTTTCGGGCACCTAAAGCAGCTAAACCGTGAGGAATTTGAAGATGATGCAAACTAGAGTTTCGTGACATTTTGTCTGTAGATTCTAAATATATTTTTTTCAAAAATTTTGGAATCAGATTGCACTTCTTTTTCCATCTCCCTTGAAAACTAGTTTTTTTCAGAAAACAACATCTTTAAAAAGAGACACCCACCATATAATGCATAACTTTTTTTCCATGAAGGATAAAATTCTAATTCTTTTGAATTTATATTTTTAACTCCGATATCTAGTGCTTCCACTTGGTTAAATAGTTTTTTATTGAATATTTTTCTTTAATAAAGTTTCAAAGTCAAACCAATTACAATTCAGACATAGTGCGACCGATAACGTAACTTTTTGTTGGATCAAGGGATTCAATAACTGGTGTGCTCATATTTTTTCAAAAAAAAAATTATAATATGCTATTTTTCCACATGTGCAGAAAAGAGAGCTTGATTTTTTATTAAAAACCTACATTCACAAGAAATAAAAAATAAATATAATAATAAAATTAAATTTATTTAAAATTATATTTTTTGGAAGCTTATAATAAATACTACAAACTTACAAAAAATAAATTTTAAATGAATTCATTTGATCCACCAAAAGGTAAATCAAAAGTGGTTTTTTATCGGCATTTTGATAGGTGTAAAGGAGACTTTGTTATAGGTATGATTTAAAACTAGCAGGGTTCTATCCAAGGGGGTTTGATCAAACCCTCTTTAATTGGAATACTTTAAATGGAACTTTTTAAGGCTTAAGTCATTATATTTTCCAAAAATATGTGATTTCAACAAAAATCAGAATCTCCAAGAAATTGTAAACCAACTTTGTGGGATCACCCTAAATGTGATAAACCTTCTTATTCTTAGTGGATGATTCCCCACTCCCCCTTTTAAGGATTCCAAGATGGTACCCTTTTAGTTTGTGTGGGTTTAATAGGGTTGTTGTGATGTGAAGAAACTCATAATGTGAAATGTTTTGTGTTGTGATGATGTGAAAGAAACTAAATGTTATATGTGTTTTTATAAACATGATGGGTGTGTTCACCTTGGAAAGATATGGGGCCCCTAGCTTAGGGGCAGGTTGAGTTTTCAACCCTATGGTTGGGTGGAGAGCCCATTTTCCTATGTGTTTTTTCTTATTACATTTCACTTTCCAAGTTCATGTGTTGAAGCTAGAAACTACTTTGGGAGTTCAACAACTCAAGGTTCACAAAGAGGATGTATGTGGGTCATTGTGAAACATGAAAAGATTCAAGCATTCATGGGTGAATTTGTGTATAGTGCATTATTGTGTAAATGAATATATTGTACTATATAAATTGTATTAAAAAAGAGGAAACAAATTTTTATTCTTTATCATTACATACTTGCATACATGTAAAGGAAATTTATTGATTATTCATTTCAATGCATAAGGTTGAATTTAATATTATTGTTCGATTGAATGAAAATTGGAAATCAATGTAGGAAAAGCTAGTTAAGAAATTAAGTTAGTTAAGAAAAATACCTTTCACCTTAGAATATTGTTCACTAATTAGTTTTATAAAAGTTGAGAAAAGAAGAAGGTTCATTTAATATTAGACTATGCTTATTGTTATAACTTTATTTAATGCTTGTGTCCTAGGTCATTTAATATTGGCTCATGTCATTTAATTATGACATGGTCATTTAATGTTGGTACATTATCACCCTTGCCTATATAAGCAAGGCTTCATATGTACATTGTAACTAATATCAACTTAGTGTTGTGTAAGTCCAATATATCATTGCAATCTTTAGTATTGCATATTGGCCACATCTTGCATCCATTGCTGCAATTTTATGTTCTTACTTTTCCCTCTTGTAGAAGGTTGTTTTTGGTTTTTGTAGATGATCTTAGAGGCTTGATTCCTTGAGTGACTCTAACATAGTATCAGCGCTTTAATTTTGCAAAACCCCTTCTCAAATTTCAGGGTGATTCGAGATTGAGATTTTGCAAGGTTTGTATTGGGGTAAAATGGACCTCACGATTGAGTTCAGAAGGCCCAAAAGCCCCTATTTTCATATAAAATACTTGATATTTGGGAAAAAAATTTGGGGCCATTTTTTAGGGTTTTGGTGAAAGGTTGGAGAAATCTATTTGTACAGTTGTGCATCCAATTTGTACAATCGTACGATGTTGTATGGTCTATATGTGGCATCAATGGTTATGTTAGCCACCTATAGATTTGATGGAATATTCATAGGGTATATTCCTTCCTACATAGGCATCATACCCTTTCTACGTCATTTTTGCGTCACCTAATACAATATTCGTCAACAAGTTTTAATATTAAAAAATGTTTTTTTTTTCAATTTGTGTTTAATATTTAATTTTCCAACGCTTAGTTTTAGTGCTCGGTTCTATTGCCAGCCTTGAAGGGATTAATTGACAGTAAAATCTAAACCAAGCGGAGGAGGGGCAACATGGCCCCACATGCAACCTAACTACCACAACTACCACTTTGTTGTCACCGGGCAATGGCACTATAGTTTTTTTAAGATTTGCATAAAGGGTGGTCGCATTGGTGCCCAAGCATCTATTTTTTCAACCCCAAGGTGCTTACTTGATCCCAAGAGGCCCTAGAAGGACAATGTTTTTCTCCAAGCCATAAATTTCCAACCAGATGTCAAGAATTTGCAAACAAGATATCAACGGAAAGCTGGTTTTGAGCATTTCACAGTGGTTCAAGCCATTTTCTCAAATCTTTCCTCAAACTAATTTTATTTTTTCTTGAAGTCATATTTTTATTTTTGGACTTTCAATCTCATAACTTTTTTCCACGATCTCTATTTTTTGTGATTCTTGCACAGCAGTGGAATGGTATTAAGGAGCTCTACATTTCTATTCATGCAATTTTTCTAGATTCAGGCCCAAATAATTTTTATTCAAATTTGTGTAATTTTGCATTTTGGTTGATTACAAGTTTGGACATACCATATTTTAGAGAATTTTTTGTCAACTTGGGAAGACTTCATTTTCAGTATAGATCATATTAGGGGAGGTTACCTTTAGGATCTCATTTTGAGATATTGTTATAATTTTTCCATCTTGGCATTATAAATCTAGAACACATTTTTGGCATTATAAACGCACTACATATAAAGTTCCAAACATATTATTAGGGGTATTATTGACTAATTGGTTGGGGGGCTCTGTTGATACATTGTTCTGATTTTTTTTCTTGTGCTCTCTTCATTTTCATGGATCATTCTAAGGTTCCTTTTCTAATGTCATGTAACTATTCAACATGGCATCAACATGCATGGAGTATAATAATGAATGAAGGTCACTCTCTATATGTTGAAAATAAGGCACATGAACCTACAGATGATGAGAACAAGATTAAATGGATGATTGAACATACCAAAGATCTTGGATATCTTCATAAACTAGTTTCTCAAGATTTTTTGTTCAAAGTTGAATCATGCAAGAATACAATGAGGCTTGGGACAAATTGAAAACATTATATGGTTTTAGAGATGAATTTAGAGGCTATCAACTCGATAATGAATTAATGAGTCTTGATCCTAAGAACTTTAACAACATCTAGGACTACTTCACTAGGGTTAATTATCTAAGGGAGCAATGTAAAGCATGTGGTATTGATAAGGACATTCAGTTGATCTACAATTCATTGAACAAACTTGTTCTGGATTATGTTTCTTTTGTTTCTAGATTTCATACTCATAGGCTGACTATGGGGTTTGCATATACTACACCTTCATATGCATCATTTTCTAAGATGCTGATACGTGAGAAAAAAAAGCTTATCTCGATGGGTCTCATCAAATATTTTAAATCTCAGGCATTATTGGCTAGTCAGGTGAAAGAATCAAATAATACTAATAAGAAGTTGAAGAAATAAAAGAACAATCCACATTCATATTGAAACCAAAGAATAAATCCTTTTCCTCAAATAAATCATCTAAGAAGGAGAAGTCTACTTGTTCATATATTGCAAGAAGTTTGGGCATGATGAAAATTTGTGTTACAAGACTTGGATATTGATGAGTTCAAACATCTTCTAAAAAAGAATCAGATTGATTTACCTTCTAGAATGTCTAAGTCACCACCTTCTTATTCTTCTTCAAAATAGTCTAATAAGGGAAAATCTAGTTTGGCTTCTACATCAAGAAATAAAGGACACATGCTCTTTGTTCTTTTTCAGGTCTAGGATTAGGGAGATGGCTTCTAGATTTAGAAGCATCTCATTATTTTGTATCTTTGTATTCTCTATTCTCTTCTTTTGATCCTTGTATATGTCTCCTATTTTGATGGGAAACAATACATGTACATGAGCATACTTGGGAAGATATCTATTAGTTTTAGGGAAAACACTTTCCAAGATGTTTTGTGTGTTCCTCATTTGACAAACAATCTTCTTTCCATATATCAGATTACACATGGTGGAGATGGGAGGACTGTGGAGTTCACTCCTAATTCAATCATCATTCATGACTTGGAGAGTAGAGCAATTACTACTGGGATGGTTGATCATTCATCTCATTTGTATAACTTTGTAGATTTTTCTCTTGATTGTGACATTGTTCCTTCAGCTATTGATCACACTTCTAGTATGAATCATGATTTAGAGGATAATTTTGGCTTCTTGAAAAGTTTGGGTGTTCTCACATCTGATCCTCTTGTTGAGACTTGCATTTCATCTCCTCCATATTCTATTACATTTGGATGCTACTCAAATTGGCAGAAGTTTGGCCTCTTATGATTCAATGCAATGAGATATACATTGTCTTCTAGTTACATCTACTTGGGATACATACTTGATAGACATTGGTGGGTTATTTGTTGATCTCACATTTCAGATTTGGGAGACTATTGATTGCATACATCTTCTCTTTGATGGAGATAATTCTTCTTTAATTGTTGTGAGGGAATTCTCTAACCCTCTTTTTCATTCACTACATGATAACTCTTTACAATTTGATACGAGTGTGGATACTTGTGGACAACATTTGGAGGAGGCTTTTGTTGGATGTTGTGATTGTGTTGTTGATATGTGGTTCTCATTGATGTCAACACTATTAGCATTGTTGCATTAGAAGTTGTATATGTCGAGGATATTGAGAAAATTGTAATAAGAAGTGCTACAGGTTGTTAGTGGTGAAGTGAAGTTCTTTTTGTTGGTGAACTCAGTACGTTTTTGTTCAGAGGTTGTGGACTAAAGGATTTCTTGTTGAGTATATCTAGTTTATCTACATCAAGTTTTAAATATCCACGTGAAGATTTGTATTTTGACAGTTTTTTTGTTACTTATGTTTGTGTTCCTGAATGAAGATCATGCGATTTTAGTAAGTTAAGTTGCTATGGATGCTTCTCTAGTGTTTCATGGTACTTGTGGATGTTTCTAGTTCATGCTCTTTCTGTGTTGCACTTCTGCATTGATCATTGTGCTCGCAATCCTAGATTTTCTCTTGCGTGATCATGTTTTTCATGTTCTTGGCCGACAAGGTGTTGAAGTGTGTTGTGGATCTTTGATGAGTAATTAATTGAAGTGGTTCATGTTTGAGTATGTTTTTCTTGGTCTTCACTATGTTGTGGCTAACCTTGGTTGATTCACATGAATAATCTTTATTGATTTGAGCTGACTGTTTGTATTCATTTTATTCTTTTGTTGAAGCCGACTTATAGCGATGTAATTTATTGTTGCGGATATATAAGAGAAACTTTTTTATCATTTGGAAGTGTGAAAGTGTGA
>VDFB02105785.1:371197191-371213867 GCA_007258455.2 Sequoia sempervirens
TACAAGGGTGAGAATTCTACAAGGTGACATGCATTTTATGATTTTGATTGATGATTACTCTAGAATGACATGGGTTACTTTTCTTAGAGAGAAATATGATGCATTAGATAAATTCAAGGCATTTAAGGAAATGAATGAGAATGAAATAAATTTGAAATTTAAAATGTTTAAGATCTAACAAAGGTGGTGAATTCACCTCCAATGAGTTTAACATGTTTTTTTGAAGCCCGTGGAATAAAAAGACAATTGTCTACCCCTATAACTCCTCACCAGAATGGAGTTATTGAAAGAAAGAACAAGACAATTCAAGAAGCTACTAGATCAATGATAATAGAGGTAGGTCTACCAAAATTTTACTAGAGAGAAACAATTCACACTACTATTTATGTCTTCAACATAGTTTAAGAAAAATCTAACAACACTAAGACCACGTACAAGCTATGGTGTGGAAGGATTCCTATTGTCAATTATTTCAAGGTATTTGGAAGAAAATGTTATATAAAGAAGTTTAGAATGAAGAAGAAGAATCTCTAGAAAGGGTTCCTAAAACCCTTAAGTATGTGGAAAAGAATCATTCAAAATATTACATCATTGGAGAAAAGAGGAAAGGTGTATTAAAAAGAAGTAGAGCTACTGAAGTTGAGGTAAATTATTGTCTACTTTATGAAGTTGAGCTGAAGAAAGTGAGTGAAGCATGTAAAGATGAACATTGGATGAAAGAAATGGAAGAACTTATGCGAATTGAGAAAAATAAAACTTGGGAATTGGTTTCTAGACCAGCAGACAAGAACATAATTTGAAGTGGGTTTTTAGAAACAAACTGAATGAGAATGGAGAAGTAGTAAGAAACAAGGGAAGGTTTGTGTGTAAAGGCTACTCACAAACTATGGAAGGTATAGATTTCGAGGAGATATTTTCTCTAGTGGCTAGGATGGAAGCTATCAGAATGTTTTTGGCATTTATTGCTCATAAGGACTTTAAAGTTTACCAGATGGATGTGAAGTCTACATTTTTGAATGGTGAGTTAGAAGAAGAATTCTACATGGAACAACTGGAGGGATCCTAGTTATCAGATCAATTAGATATGGTGTGTAAATTGAAGAAGGATTTATATGGTTTGACACAAGCTCCCAAAGCTTGGTATGCAAGATTAGACAAATATTTGTTTCAACAAGGTTTCAAAAAAGGTACTGCAGATAGCAATTTATATTTCAAAATTGAAAATGACAAGATCTTGATAGTAGTTGTGTATGTGGATGACATTAAATTTGGAGGAAATGAAACTATGTGTAAGATGTTTGCTAAAGAGATGAAAAAAGAGTTTGAGGTGTCTATGTTTGGTGAGATGAATTTCTTCCTTGGATTGCAAATCAATCAAACAAACAAAGGTATTTTTATTTCACAATCAAAGTATGCAAAAGAAATGTTGAAGAAATTTGGGATGGATGGTTCCAAACTAGTATGCACTCCTATGGTAACTAGCTGCAAATTGAGTAAGGATGATGACTCTCCTAAGGATGATTAGAGAAAATACAGTCAATTATTGGAGGACTATCGTATTTAACTACTACCAGACTAGATATCATGCATGCAGTTTGTCTTGTGGCTAGATTTCAAGAGGATTTTAAATAAACACATGTTGTAGTTGTCAAGAGGATATTTAGATATCTAAAAGGCACTTCGGATCATGGCTTATCGTATCCTAGGGATATCGATTTTACACTAAGTTCTTATACGAATGTAGATTGGGTAGTTTTTATTGATGAAAGAAAAAATACAAATGGTGGTGCATTCTTTCTTGGATGCAGATTGGTGTTATGGTTAAGAAAAAAGCAAGATAATTTACTTTCCTTATCCACTATAGAGGCTAAGTATATTACTGCAACATCTTGTTGCACACAAGTTTTGTGGATGAGTAATGCATGATGATCCTATCTCTATTTTATATGATAATATAATTGCAATTAACATTTCAAAGAATCCAATGATGCACTCAATGACAAAGCATATATCTATTAGGTATCACTTTTTGAGAGAAGGTTATGGAGAAGTTAGGGTTATGCCCTTCTTTCTTGAACTAGATGCATATGGAGATGCATTAGTCCTGTGATTCTATGGATCTATGGATTCTATTACTCCTAAGGTATTGTTCATGGATGTTGATAGTTACTATACCCAGAAATTGGGTTTCTGGATCATCGTACAATGTGAGATATTTTAACCAGTATGTGAACTAGGCATTTCACTATGTCTGGCTGTGGTTTGGTGATGTCAAACAAGGAGGTATTCAAAATAACAAGACACAAAGTCACAAGATTTTATGCTCCAAACCATATCTAGGGTGATCCTTTTCAAACTTCACTATTCTAGCTTGTAGGTGTGCAAACTAGGTTTTCCTTTCACAACTTTCAATAGATTTGAACGTTGGAAAAGTCTAGAATTAGCCCACTTTTACAAAAGGGATCCTCTTCAAACTTGACTCCAACCCAATATTCCTCTAAAAAATCTTAGACCAGATGCCAAAACCACCAAATATTTAGGTTTTACCACCAGGAGAGCCCTCCAAGTCACCATTTCACCAAACCCTTATTTTAACCCTTTACTAGTAGGTTTTATTGAAAAACCATGGTCCTGACCTCTAACCACTTGGCCAATTCATAAAAAATCCTCTAAACTTCCTGCACAAACTCAATTCATCACCAAAAACTACTGCCCCCAAGATTTGTACCTTTTTCCACCCTCAAACCTCATAATTTCACTCAATTTCCACCAATTTAACTATGAGGGATTCATGCCCAAGACTCCAATCGACCTCCCCTATTCACCAAGACTCTTCTAACACCTAGTCCTAATCTTTTTTACCCATTCCACTCAATTATAGTAAGTACAGATGGTGGAATGAGCCTTTACTTTATTTAGGCCTTAAAACCCTTTACCTCTATTTCTTGGCCTCCTACTGAAAATTGATCACCAAAGATTTCAAACTCAATAAAATTAGATAAAAAATTTATTAACAAGATGTTAACACATATATCAAATAATCCAAGAGAAATTTAAACAACAAACCCATTGTACAGGTTTGTATAGATCACAAGAACAGTCATTTTTTTGGAAAAATGCAGACTTTAGAGAGATTTCAATTTGGTTTATTCGCCAAAACTTTCCAACATTTTTTACAAAGAGATAAAAAACTTATACCAACCTCTTCCCTCCTAAAAAAACTATCACAACCGCCTAAAACTGACCTTTGAATGATATGACCGTTGAGCTTCCACAAACTTGCAATTTTGCAATTTTTTGCTTGACATCTTTTTACATCATTTTGCAATTTTGCAATACTAACACAAATGACCCCTAACCACACTAATATGACTCATTACATCAAAACTTGGTCTATATGACCTTATTGAACATAAAAGACTCAAAATACCCTAAAGCCTACTTATCAATAACCTTCATTGACAACATTTACCCAAAGGTGCCCCTGCACCATACACCCAACCTTGCATTTTTTCCAAGTCTCTTGGAAATGATGTTTCAACTTGTAGACCATTGAACATTCCATGCCTTTTACCTTCTTGAAATCTTTCATCAGGTACACCTTTCCTTTGGTTCACATTGTTCCTAACATTCTTGCCCTTATCACCACTTGAATCATGCTCCATCCTTACAAACTAATCTATGGAGTGTCCTTGAATCTTTTCATCATCACACACTGATGTTATATCCACTTTCACCTCTTCACACAAGTCCTCATCAACTTCCCTCTTTTCCACCTTTACTTCATGCTTAAAACCTTGCCAATTACTCTCTTTGACCTCTTCTTTTTCCTTTATCACTGTGATCAGATCCTCTGCCTTCAAAACTTCTAACTTATCAACCTTGCCTAACTCTATTTTGTTAGAACATGACTTCCCTTTTATCCCTTTTTCTGTAGATGGACATATGACTATCCCTACCACAATTTCAACATGTTTTCCTTTCCTTTCTACAAGAAATTCACCCTTAATCTTCTCTGTATCATACTGTGACCCTAATCCATCTTCTTTTCTCTTCAACATCGAAGCATCCTTCATACCTACTATCTGCATGTTGTCTTTATTCCTTCTACCTATTGTTCCAACACTCTCAAGCCTTGAAATGGCCACAAACCCCATACTCTTGTCTTCCTCAATGCTCACAAAATCTTTCTTTCCAATAATGATGATCTTAGTTGTCTTACCTTGTTCCATAGTTTCTTCAACCAACAGAGTTAACATGAATGCATTCCCATATTTATCAATAGTATAGGTATTTTGTCTCCCATCATAATTTGCAAACCTGTCAAATTGCCAGGGCCTTCCAAGTAACACATGGCAACAACTCATAGGAAAAATATCACAAAGGACCTTGTCTCCATATCGACCAATTTGGAACTCAAATATAGCTTGTTCATTTACCACAATGGACTAATTATCACTTACCCAAGATACTTTGTAAGCTATTTCCCTAGGTACTCTTTCCAATTTCAATTTGTCTACCATTTCACTAGACACCATATTGTTAGTGCATCCTAAATCTACTATCACCTTACATACCTTGTTTTTTCATTTGCAAGTTGTCCTAAATAATGCTCTTCTTTGAATCAACTCCCTCTTCTTGGATGTCTTCAAGAGTTGTCTCTTCATCATCAATGATTCTCTCACCTCTGGAGTAGCAACATGACTTGAAGAAATTGGACTCTCACATTCATCTTCTTGGACAATTTGAGCTCTTATTTCACTTCTCCTTTCTCCACCACTTGATGTGGAACCAAATTTTTTAAGGCACTTGTAGGATGGATGACCAAAATCGACAATTATAGCACCTACCTGCAAATGTGTTTGAATTTCTTCCTCCTCCAAATCTGCCTCTTGAACCTCTAAAGCCACCTTTGAAATTTGTAGTTTTTTCTTCTCTTTTATGTGCCTCTTCTTGGTCCTCACTTGTTTGTCTTGAAGAAGAATATGTACCTCTTCCCCTTGAAGTGCTGCCGCTACCTCTAATTGTCTTCTCTTACCATCTTTTTACTTTTTCCTCAGCCTTTAGTGCCATTTGTTAACATTCTTCAACATTCCTTAGATTTGTCAAAGCTAGTTCATCCTGAATAGTCAATCTCAAGCCACCCAAGTACCTAGCTATCTTGTCATCCTCATTCTCATTATGGTTAGATCTCATACACATATAACTTATAGCATTTTTCAGCGTAGTTTTTACATCCATTTCTTTTTGTCTTAAACTTTGAAGCTTCCTAAACATCTGTATAGCACAATCAAAAGGGAGAAATTTACCTTTCATCTTGGATACCATCTTGTCCCATGATACAATCTTGGATTTTCCTCTCTTCCTTCTCTCAAACTGCTTGTAGTCCCACCAAAAATTTGCATGACCTTTTCGTTTTGTCTTAGCAATTTTGACTCTTTGTTCTTCAGGAATGTCTTCACACTCGAAGTAGTTATCCAAAGATGCTATCCAATCTAATAACTCTTCTTCATTCAAATTCCCACCATACTTTTAAATATCTATTTTTACCTCGTGCTTGTCACTATTGACTTCTCTTAACAACTTTTCCATTCTTTGGTCTTCTAGATCTATTTCTTCATCCACGTCTTCAAAATCTTCTTCCTCTTCTTCATCTGAATAACTTTCAACCTTATCTCTTCTCTTGCTTATTTCCAAAGCTGCAAATCTTTCCTTCAATTCTCTAATCTCCCTAACATACTTATCCTTCAAATCACTGATCTTTTTTTCCATATTGTTTCCTTTTGGGGGAATTTTGACACTTTGTCTTTTCACCTTCCACTTACCCTTTCTTCAATCTGCAACTTTCAACTTTCTAGGAATCTAATCCCTATGCTCTGATACCAATTGATGTCAAACATGGAGGTATTCAAACTAACCAAACAAAAATTCACAAGCTTTTATGCTCCAAACCCTATCTAGGGTGATCCTTCTCAAACTTCACTATTCTAGCTTGTAGGTGTGCAAACTAGGTTTTCCTTTCACAACTTTCAATAGACTTGAACCCTAGAAAAGGCTCCAACTAGCCCACTTTTACAAAAGGGATCCTCTTCAAACTTGCTTCCAACCAAATATTCCTCCAAATAGTTTTGGAACAGATGCCAAAACCACCAAATCTTCAAGTTTTACCACTAGGAGAGCCCTCCAAGTCACCATTTCACCAAACCCTTATTTTAACCCTTTACTAGTTAGGTTTATTGAAAAACCATGGTACCAACCTCTAACCACTTGGAAAATTCATCAAACATCCTCTAAAATACCTACACAAATTCAATTCATCACAAAAAACTATTACCCCCAAGATTTTTACCTTTTTCCACCCTCAAACCTCACAATGTCACTCAATTTCCACCAATTTCACTATTAGGGCTTCATGCCCAAGACTCCAATTGACCCCCCTATTCACCAAGACTCTCCTAAAACCTATTACTAATATTTTTTACCCATTCCACTCAATTACAATAAGTATATATGGTGGAATGAGCCTCTACTCCATTTAGGCCTCAAACCCTTTAACTCTGTTTTTTGGCTGCCTACTAAAAATTGATCACCAAAGATTTCAAACTCAATAAAATTAGATCAAAACAATTTAAACAAGATGCTAACACATATATAAAATAATCCTAGAGAAATTTAAATAGAAAACCCACTGTACGGGTCCGTGTAGATCACAAGAATAGTCAATTTTCTAGAAAAATATAGAGTTTAGAGAGATTTCAATTTGATTTATTCATCAAAACTTGCCAATAGTGTTTACAACGAGATACCAAAATTATACCAACCTTTTCCCTCCTAAAAAAACTATCACAACGGCCTAAAACTAACCTTTGAATGATATGACCATTGATCTTCCACAAACTTACAATTTTGCAATTTTTTGCTTGACATCTTTTTAGATCATTTTGCAATTTTGCAATACTAACACAAATGACCCCTAACCACACTAATATGACTCATTACATCACAACTTGGTCTATATGACCTTATTGAGCATAAAAGACTCAAAATGCCCTAAAACCTACTTATCAATAACCTTGATTAACAACATTTACCCAAAGGTGCCCCTACACCATCTAGGAGAAATGTATTTGCTCCACATTTCTCCACATTTTGGTTTTAGGACTTGTGGTTTTGAGAATATGTTGATAAGGTTGCTCTCTTGCTTGGTTCAAGAGTATTTGAGATTTGGTGTTGTTGTTGATAAGTTTATAAGTTACAGTGTATTATAGTGGTTGATAGGGGTATTCAAATGTAAAAATATTCATACTCTTTAGGTGAAGTTTGTTGCGAAGCTTCCAGATGAATTTACATGTGTTCGTTAATTATTCCCGATCGTGTTCAAATGAAGTTTGTTGTCTGAAAATATTAGACAGAGTTAAGGATGTGTGTGCTTAATTGTTTTATGTGTTTTGCATGGGTGTTGGCCAACCTTGTGTTAAACACTACTTACGAAGATCATAGAAGTATGTTGAGGCATGTTGGGACTCATTTAGGTCCTCATTAAGAATGCATTTGGGTTACCCTCATTTTCTTCCACTATGGGAATGCTTTGGCACCAACCTAATTTAAATTTTTAAATGAAAATCTTGTATGGCCGACCTTGGAAGGGTTTCAAGGTTGAAAATGATATAATTACAAATTGATATGTTTGTTAAAAAGATAAGATAGATGCAAGATAGATGCAAGAGATAGATGAGAGATAGTGTGTGTGATGCAAGTTTGAGCAGATCAGTGCGAATTTCAAAGAGTTGAGTTCCTGAAGGAAGTGAGTTGAAGGTGTACTCTATCTTTCAAGCATGCTTGCAAGTGTGTGAGAAAATTGAGGTGGAATTCCTATTGCATTGAGATAGTTTTCTCCTTGTAACAATCCTCTTCTATCTTCATTGTAATTTTGTGGTAGTGAGCCCTCATTGGACAATGTGTCCTGTTTTGGCAGTGAGTCTTTGTATTCGATTTTGGGAATTATTTATATTGTGATCTAATCCTCACCATGGTTTTTCCCTCATTGGGGTTTCCATGTAACTCTAGTGTTATTGTGTGCATGGTTTTACTTCTTATAGTTCCTATTTCTACATTTAACAATCAAACATATTAGCAGAGTAAAGGTTTTGTGAATGCATGCAAATCTAACTTCTATCGAGGGGTTTGAAGTTTAAAATTGCTACAACTAATTCACCCCCTCTCAGTTGTCTTGTGCAATAGCTCAATCATCCTATAAATTTCTATAATGTGGGTATGTGTAGGATCATCATGGAAAAAAAAGACCCTTAAGTGGCAAAAAATTCAGAAAAATCAGAGTTAGGCAATCTAGCATAAAATTTTGAATAAGTTATCTACATTATTTCAAAAATATGTAAGAATAGAATTTGTAGAAAATTGAATATAGTTTAAAAAATCTATTTGGTGAAAATTTAAAATTTCAATGCAGTAGTACTAAAATTTCAGGGAAAAAATAAGAAGTAGGTGTCTGTCTGACCACCCTAACCACAATAAAATGATAATATTTTTTTATAATATTTTAGATATAAGTAGATGACTCATCTCCGGATGTGATGCATATTTTTTTGTAATTTTTTTCCAAGTAAATAATTAATTATAATTTTTTTATTAAAAATTTTAAAAAATATAAAAAACTCATATGTCTGACCACCTTAACTTGGTCCAAAATTCATGAAATTCAATTTTTATTTTTTTAATCCTATAGTATGTGAAGAATAGAATGTGACGCATGTTTTGGATTCAAAAAATGTGATACCATTTGAAATCTATAGATGTTTTTCAACCAGCCTATCAATCAGGATTTTAATCGTAATTCAAATAGAAAATGAATAATAATTATTTATTAAATTAAAGTAAAGCATAATTTATATTGGTGGAAAGCTGAGAATCTCCTTTAAAAACCCTTTTTGTTTCATCAATTTTGGGTAAAAAAAATTCGTCAGCCACATACCCATCATATTGCCACTTTTTGGCCCATCATGATCCTGCACATGTACTCATGTTCTAAAATCCACCTAGGACCAATTTTATCTTGATTGGAAGCTTCTTGTTTTGTGGGAATGACATCTACTGTCTCGTACATTGTTTTGTCTTAAATGTAATGTGCAAGAAATTTATCTTTGTGCAACTATTGCAACCTATACATGATGGTAGGCTCTTGTAATAATTTCTTTAACAACATTCTTTACTTGATCATACTTCATATAGGATTTCCTATTTACATATTGATCCTAGTTTGTTTGTCTTCCTTCACCTTTTAGTCCTTTGGCAATATAGTCAATCCAATTACCATCTACAATCAAGCTTATACTTGGAAGACTATGATAGGAGATGGAATTTGAGGTTTTACTCTCAAATGAAATTCTACATTAGCTTTCAAAGCTAGTATCTACTTCATTTTTTTGTCAAAAATATTAAGTAGTTGTGATTTGTTAAATCTTAAAAATGACATGATGGTTGGACTTGATGGGTTGGGATTGGTTCACCATGACATTGAGTTTTGATCCAGTGAGAGGAGAGATAGATATTCACTAGTAAATATATTTTCATAGAGAATTAGGGTTACAATATGAGGTTGGGGAAACTTTAAGTGGGAGTTTTTTTAATTTAGCAAGAATTTTTATTCCTTTATAAAGCTATCATGTTTTTTGGTTGACATAAATTTATTCTTTAATTTCCCTTGAGTTTTGTGTAGATCCTACAATTCATTGAAGGAACATCTACTTGATTAGAGTTACTACACAATCTTTAATTTGAAAGATGGGTCATGGCGTTAGTAGTGGTGGTGGTCAAAGCTCCTTGGGTTACTTGTTTCATAGTGATGAGCTAGCAAAGGAAGCTCTTTCCCATGGATAACTTGTGTTGAATGCAACACCGTTGACTAATGACACTCCAAGGCCTTCTAAACCTTAGGAAATTAGACTTGCAAAGACTTCGAAGCCTCAAGAAAATGGACCAGAAGTTCTTATAGGTGTGCAACTGCAGAGCGCAAATACTAATAACTATTTTCAAGCAAGACAATATTGTTGCAACTTCATCATAGTGAGTAAGCCTATTTTTCGATGGAAGTTTCTTTGAATTTCTAAATTTTGTGTGTCTATGAGGTGGCTAGTGAAACATGTGGCCTTTAAATGCAATAAAATTTTTGGGCTTCTTGTATGTGCTTAATTGATCAAATGAGTGTTAATCAATGGGTCCTTTGTTTTTTTAAGTCTAATAAATAAGACCATCATCAACCAAGAGTGTTATTTCTTGGTTTCCTTTGTAAGTTCTATTGAATTAGTATTCTATGTTTGAATATTTATTATATGATGATGTGGTTTGATGTCATTTGATGCTAGGTAGGATTGGCCCTCAACAAAAGTCCATGCTGCTCTTAGTGGTGGTTCATCTCTTGGATATCTATTTGGTGGCCCAACAAATAAATGAAAGTGGTGACACATTGGGTTTCATGATTTATGCCAAATTTGTTTTGGACACATAGGCCAAACTCCAACTTTTTTGAGGACAATCTCCTTTGACAAACAATTATTATTTTTTCAGTTAACGTTTGACTTATATAATATACTTTATGCCTATGTTTTTAGTTGAATTGGAAACCATTTATTTCTAAACCAAAAACTCATTTGGAAATTGACATAATAATGTTTGGAATTACAATCCTTATGATTTAAAATTTAAAATTTAGATCTTTGTTGCATAATTGTAATTGAATGCAGAAAAATTCCTTATGATTTGAAATTCAAATGTAGATTCTTTTTACACAATTGTAATTGAATGCATCAACATTTCTTTTGATATGAAATTTAGAAGTATGGTCATTGTTACATACAATTTTAATTGAATGAATCATACTTATGGAATTGATGATAAATCCTGTTGATTTTAATTCCATTTTTTTTTTACTTTCCTTTGGTTGTTTTGGGAAATGAACTAGCAACTGCAATTTTTTATATTCCCTCAGTTACTTCAATTTTCCTTAGCTTAATAGATGGATTTTCTATTTAACTTAACTAAATAATATTGTCCTTTTTGACTTGAAATGTTTAAATAGTATTCATTAGCTTTACCTCAAATATGTTAAATAAACAATTGCATTTTCTTATCCTATTATTGTTTCTTGCATTAAGTGTTAACTTGCTACAAAATTTTCTACTTTATTCAAAGACCAGTGTGGAATTGATTAATTTTGTGGGTGTAGAAAGAATTCACCATGCATAGGGGTGTGTATGGAGGAATCACCAAAGGTTACTATTACACTGAATATTTTCTTCAACATGAGAGCATGGAGGAGTGTTGGGATTGTATGATCATCCCCATTACATTTTTGATATTAGGAATGTAAACCTTTCTCCAACTGCAGTTATGTTCTTTTTGATATTTAATTACTATCTTTTTGCATTTCTACACCATCTTGAATCCCACTCACATCAAGTTTTCAAACATAGGATTCCTAATTTCCTTCATAGCTCGATAGGATTCTCGATAAGATTCATAGTGAGACTGATTATTGAGTACCAAATGACCTTGCACAAATGTATGCAAAAAAATAGACCAATTTTTTCCGTAATTAACCATCCATACCTCTTCGGCATAACCATTGCACACCAAGGTGTGATTGCTCGATAATTTCTATCTAAACTATGAAATACACAATAGACACTTAAATATATAAATATATAAATATAAAAAGACATATAAAAACTATAATATATTAATCTTTGTGTAAATTTTCAAATCATCACTTATTTAATGATTAGTATGATCTTCTTAGAAAATAAACCATTCATCTTAATACAACAAAATCATTTCAATATAACACTTTTACTTATATTCTTTTATGAAAAAGTTATAAGATATTAATGAGCAAATAAGGTGATTTTCCACTATTCTAACTATAATTGAATCTTGTCCACCTAATTATTTATAGGGTTGATTTATAGGGGTCATGGGGAATAAAATAATATGAAGTTTTGGGCAGGTCAGGAAGCACGGAATATTCATATGTTTTTGGTTGTTTCTCATTAAACTAAAATAAGCATAAGCGTTACCACCGAGGAGAATTACATCTTGTTTCAGATTTAACATATTGATAAGCCAAATAAAATATTACTCTCGATCCACCGTACATTCCTAAAACAATGCTAAGCGTTACCCACGAGAGTATTTACTTCTATGAATACTCTTATGGACTAAATATTTCTTCCACATGGATAACTGCAACAATTAAAAGAATAAAACATATCTTATTTTATCTTCTTCTTTTTTAAAAAAAAATTCATAATTTTCTTTAAAAAGGATTTTGTTATTTTTTAAAAATTTAATTATGGTTGTTTTTTTAGATATTATAGATATTTTGTTGGCTTGAAGGTAAAACAATTGTAATAGTAACAATTGTGTGAGTATTGTAATTATTCTTTTCAGCAATAAGAATACTGATTCTTTGTTGGTAGATGTTTCCTTGGCATATTGTCAAGGTTTTACCATGCAAATCTGTTTTGTTTGCTATTCTATTAATCTATTTTATTCTCTTTGTTATTTCTTTGCAATTGATTTATGCTGCAATAATATTTAATTTTGCGGGTTTATGTTTCCGCTTCCACAACAAGTGGTATCAAAGTAGTTATTTTGTAGCATCTATGTTAGGAGTTGGTGTTTGTTTTGCACCATCAAATGATGAAGGTTTCAAATGCAAGGTTCAAGGTGGAGAAATTCAATGGGAGGAATACCTTTGAGCTATGGAAGCTCAAGAAGTGTGATTTGTTAGTGCGACAAGGATTACACAAGGCATTAGTATGAAAGTCAAAGAAACCTACAAATATTACTAATGAGGACTAGGAGGAATTGGATAAAAGATCTCTTAGCACAATTTACTTGTGTTTAGTAGATGATGTTCTTTTCAATATTGTTGGAGAGGAAACAACAATAAGCTTATGGAGTAGAATGAAGAGTCTTTACATGATAAAATCGTTGACAAATCGAATCTACTCGAAGAGCTAGTTGTACAATTTGTGAATGAAGGAAGGTACAAAAATTGTTGATCATTTAAATGTTTTCAACACTCTTATGTGTCAATTATCTAGTATAGGTGTAATGATTGAAGATGAAGACAAGGTAGTCACACTATTGTGTTTATTGCCCAATCTTGAATCATTTAGTCACTTCCATTAGGTTTAACACAACTAACACTTTTGAATTTGATTATATTGTGGGATTTTTTTTTTCTGAAGAGGTGTGAAGGAAATATAGTATAGAAACCCCCACACCATAAGTAATGGTGCTTAGGGGTCAATCTATAGAAAAAGGGGAGGATTCGAGAGGTAAATCCAAATCTAAGTCAAAAGGAAGAAAATGTAAGGGAAAATGTTGGTACTGCAATAAATTAGCACATATCAAGAAAAATTGTTATAAGAGGAAATACGAAAATGATGAATCCAAAAAGGAAGCATATCCAATTGAGACAAGTTCAAGCATGGTCATTGAAGCACTATCTATTTGCAATATCATGATGAATGGTTATTAGATTATGGTGTTTCTAATCACTTGTGTCCACATAGGAGTTGGTTTTCTGCTTACCAATCTATTTATGGTGGTGTTGTTCTTATGGGAAACAA
Source organism: Sequoia sempervirens (assembly GCA_007258455.2). Lineage (NCBI taxonomy): Eukaryota > Viridiplantae > Streptophyta > Pinopsida > Cupressales > Cupressaceae > Sequoia > Sequoia sempervirens. The sequence goes on from VDFB02105785.1 coordinate 371,210,844, forward strand.
TGTTTCTTGTAAGACTATCTTGGGATTGGGAGCATTAAGATTAAAATTTTTGATGGTGTTGTAAAGACATTAACAAAGGTAAGACATGTACTGTAACTTAAAAATAATTAAATTTTCTTGGTTGTTTTGGATTATGAAGGTTAAAAATTTACTTATCTTGAGGTGGGGTATTGAATGTGTCTAAGGGCATCTTGGTGGTTATGAAGGCAACCAAGATTGAAAACCTTTACAAGCTAGAAGGGAGTACTGAAATAAATGAAGTGGTGGTATCTAAAGAAGTAAATGAATCTACTCATTTATGGAATCAAGAACTGGGTCCTATGATCAAGAAAGGGCTAAAGGTACTAATAATCATAAGTTACTTCTAGATTTAAAATCTTTCAATTTGAATTTCTACAAGCATTAAATGTCTTTGGTAAGTAATGCTTACAAAATTTTAAAATAGGTAGACATACAAGTAAAGGTATTATAAACTATATTCATTCATATGTTTGGGGGCCATCCCCTATAGTTTCTTTTGGAGGATCATCATAATGTATGAGATTTATAGATGAATACTCTAGAAATGTATATGTCTATATTCTTAAAAGTAAAGCTGACGTGTTTCGTATATTCAAGTAGTCAAAGTTTTGGTTGAAAAGAGTACTGGAAAATCAATCATGTGTTTAAGAATAGATAATGGAGGTGAGTTCATATCTTTGGAATTTAAAAATTATTGTAAAGAAGTTGAGATAGAAAGGAATAAAACCATAGTTTACACTCTTAAAAAAAATGTTCTTGAAGGCATGAACATGACTCTTCTAAAAAGAGAAAGAGGCATGCTTAGTAATGGGGTGATCCCTCAATACTAGTTTACAATTTTTGGCCAAACTGGACACTGAATTGATTTTTTTTAACTAAATTTTCACTTTTGGGCACCTATAGCGGCTAAATTGTGAGGAATTTGGAGATGATGCAAACTAGTGATTTGTGAAATTTTGTTTGTAGATTCCAAATATTTTTTTTTCAATTTTTTTTGAATCAGATTGCACTTCTTTTTCAATCTCCTTCAAAAAATAGTTTGTAACACTAAACACCATTTTTAACAAGTGACGTCATTGGCTAACACATAACTTTTTCGGTATAGGGCTGTTTAAAATTTAATGTTATTCTAAATTTAGGATTTTAGAATTCATGGATATCTAGGGCATGGGATTGGTTTTGTAGCATTTCATTGAATATTTTTTTCTTAATTAAGTTTCAAAGTTGAATCTTTTACAATTTAGACATGATTCATTGGCTAAAGCATAATTTTTTTTGTATGTAACAAAATTCTTTTTTTTTGTTGGATCAAGAACATCAATATCTAGTGCACTGATTATTTTCAATTTTTTTTTTGATAATCTATTATTTTTCCACGTGTAGAATAGAGAGATTGATTTTCGATGAAAACCTATGTCTAATGAAACTAAAAAATAAAATAAATATACAATAAAACCAAAGATATTAGTGTCTTCATATTCATGGATAGCCTGCTCCGCTGACTACTTACATCATCCAAATAACTGGTGAAGCTCCCTCTCCATTTTCATCCTCAACCCAGGCCTAAGGGAAAAATTCTATAGAAATTCTTAAAAGAGGGAGAGGGAAGAAGGTCTAAATGAACCTCCCTTTCTGGAGGTTCTCCTGCTTAGAACTAGGGTTCAATGAACTCTTGTCTCGAGCTTAACCCCCTTGTATCTCCATTTTCCATTTCCTTCACTATAAAAAACGCAACCCCATCATTTAATAGGGTCTGCTCGAACCAAGGTCCATTCAAACCCATTTTGAGTCCATTTGAACACCCCGGTTTGTTTGAACCCATAAAAAGAAAAAATGTTTTTCATAAGAACTTTTTTGCAATTTTCCTTCGTCACTAGAATTGTAAACCAGTATTGTGGGATTATCGAATGTCAAGCTGGAGCAAGAATTGTGGGTAGAAGAAATCAATACAACATTCTATCTCATAAATCGATCACCATACATTGCAATAGATTGTAAGATTCCTGAAGAGGTATAGACATACCATTCTTCTGATAAATAAAATTTGAATTTTAATGGTTCTGATGCATATGCAAGCTTATTTCTAACTTGATCAAATTTCTAAATTAGAACCCAGATCCAAGAAACGTAATTTTATTTTGGCTATGGTGATGGAGTTAAAGAATATATATTGTGGGATCCTATCACCCACAAAATCATCATTAGAAAATATTAGTTTTTGATGAATCTTCTCTCATAAAATCAAAGATAATAGAAGTTGATATGAAATGGGAATAATTACCACAATATCGACAAATTTAGTTAGAAATGCATCCATCTACAAAAAAATAGGGAGAAAGAAAAATATTCTAAAGATAAGATGAGGATGCACAAAATATACAAGAATTAAGTGAAAATACTACAACCATCTCTTAAGAGATCTATACGGGTCAAAAATACTCCTAAAAGGTATGATGATTATGTTTTATTTGTTTATTTGATTTGTAAAGATGGGGAACCTAGATGTTATCAAGAAGCAATAGATGGTGCTAAAAATGCTAAATAAAAAATAGAAATGAAAGAAGAAATGGATTCCTTGGAGAAAAATAAAATATGGGACCTACTAGAACTCCTAAAGGGTAGGAAAGTTGTTGGTTGCAAATGGGTTTACAAAATGAAGAAGGGTGTTAATAATAAATTTGAAAGGTGGGTTAGTGTAGGATCATGGGGGTCCAAACTAGGCCTTTAAGTGGCAGTGAAAATTCAAAAAATAGAGTTAGACAACTTGACATGAAAAAAGTAAATCTATTTGGTGAAATTTTAAAATTTCAATACAATAGTACTAAATTTCCATGAAAGAAATAGAAAGTAGGTGTATGCTTGACCAACCTAAGTATGAACAAAAAATAATATATTTTTTTAAAACTTTCAATATAAGTAGAGGACACATGCGTAGATGTGCCACATCTTTTTAATATTTTTTGCAAGTAAATAATTAGTTAAATGAATTTTTTATTAGAAATT
>VDFB02105785.1:371217496-371274254 GCA_007258455.2 Sequoia sempervirens
TTTGAGGATTGAAAATGGCAATGATTTTTTTTTGGTAGATTTCTATAACATTCCCATTGTTCTACCTAGCATTATAAACTAACAACATCAAGTTACCTCAAGACATCGATATATGCCACATTTCACATTTCATTCTACATATGTACAGTATATATAGTCTAAATAGAAACACCATCATATAAATTCTCATTTATGGTATATAAAAGTATTAACCCAATAGATAGGTTCCACCAAAGCAAGAACAATAAAAAACATGCAAGCATAACAAGTATCACAACATACTCAAAATCATCCATTTCCAACATAGTAATCGAAACTATTTAACCTTTCCAATATAAATACAAAGGTATAGAAACTAGCATGCCTGTATAAAGCTCCAATTGATTAATCTTCCTTCCTATCTCAATTCCTTAAGCCTGCTTGCTACTTCCTCTAAGATAAACTTAATTCCCTCTTCTAACCTCCCACCAAATATCTCAATAATCACAAATGGGAAATAGAAAATAAACTCTCTAACTCTCAAGCTGTCAACTAACTAGCACAAAAATTATAGTAGAATAACAACAAAGTAATCATAATGAGAAGTATATAAAATGGTAGAATGAGCACCTCTATATATACTAAAATGTGAGCAACCAAAGGCTACAAACAAGCTAATAATTTTTCCACCTTTATAACCACATGCAACAACTCATTATTTAAATAAGTTATAGGTTTGCAACACATAATAGTCCTCACCATTCAAATGGCCACATCGATTGTTTCAAGGGACAACAAGACACTTTTGCTAATTCAAATAAAAAAAAAGCTTCTATGCAAGTTTCATAAATCAAATTCCTTCTCATACTTTTGTCAAGTCTACTTTTGACTGAGTTTGAAGGCTAAGATATTGCTTTATCAAACTTATGCATAGTAAGAAGACTTCTTATGCATTCCATTTACTAAACAACATTCACTCACTTTTTCAATGTATACACAACACTTCCTATTACATGCCTAATTCATAGTCTAGGTTGAACTAGTCATTAGTTTGCTTTATGCGTAGGTTTATACCATACAACACATTAGCTATATTCCCTTTAATTGTGCGCATTGTGTGCAACACACACACCTATTTTGATGTTGGCTTTCATACAATCCATCTATGATATTTATGCACCTAAGTTTCATTTAAAGTGCTTCGCTATAAACAATCTCAGTGCTATGTATTTCCTTGCATAATGCATAATATTATTCACGTTGCTTTCACTACCCACCATTATCTTTTACTCTAGTTTGACTTATTTTGTGCATTGGTTATTTGCTTTACTTACCTTGCTATGGCATTGGCTTTATATATAAGCCATAACTTACAACTCTATGCGGTTAATTCATTTAATATTACTTTTAAATGTGTTGAATGGATTTAATAAACCTATACTTTACTCTAGAGCTATATTTTGAACTTTCAATATTATATATATATTCACATAAAAAACATTCTTTGGAATTCAAATATATATATATATATATATATATATATATATATATATATATATATATATATATATATATATATATGTGAGATATATTTCCATTCAATTTCCCTTTGTGTATGACATATCCGTGTATGAGCATGAATACCTATTTCTACTTACATATATGCTCATACGTACTAGTTATTGCTTCCACACACACACATACATTCTATGTATATATATACCTATCGATTACTATATAAATATAAAAAAATGAAGATAACTTATACTTAGATCACAAAGACTTAATCACATAACCTCAAACAAGAACATTCAAAGAATAACCACAAACTAATACAAAAAAATCCTATTCAATGACCAAAGGTTACTTACTATTTTACAACTATCTTGACTTGAATAGACCGACTAGGGTGTGAGTGTGTGTATGCTTAGTTAGGCTCATTAAGGTTACTAGACCAAGCTCCTCTCCTAATTGATACTCCCCCTCTCGTACTTGAGGGCTTGGCTCCTTCCTACATATAACTTAGTGCATCACAAAGGTAGTTAGCCATTCACATAAAATACATTAGTATCATAAATCATTTACATCATCCAAGGATTAAAGTAATTATATTGCAATTCATTTTCATTCCTCACATTTTCCATCAGTATAAAACATAATCATTCCTTCAAAAGAAATAACATATTAATGCATATTTCAGTATTTCATTCTCCTATTGAACATATTAAAGTTTTGGTAAATATTTATCATCATATTTACTTACAAGGTAAAAGTAACCCAATAACTAAGAGACGCGGTGTAACAATTTTGACAGGTTTTATAAGGAACATGGGATCGAAATACATAAGAGAACTCCCTACACCCCTCAACATAATGAAGTTGTAGAAAGGATGAACAAGATATTGATGGAGAGGGCTAGGAGTATGCTTAGTGGAGTTAGCCTCAAACAAAAGTTTTGGGCTGAAGTTGTTGCCATTGCTTGCTACTTGATTAATAGGTCTCCTCCTTCAATGCTTGTGGATAAGACACCTATGTAGGTATGGTTTGCTATAAAGCCCTAATTGAGACATATTCGAGTATTTGGTTGTGAGTCATATGCTTATGTGGATGAGAAAAGGTCTAAGTTGGATAATAATCCTGTAAAAAGTATCTTCATTAGTTATGGCATCAACGTGAAAGAGTACAAGCTTTGGGATCCTATGGCTGAAAAGGTTTTATAGGGAAGAAATTTTATTTTCAAGGAGCTTGTTACTCGGAAAGTTTTTTTATAGCCAGAGAAAGAAGAAAAGAAAGTGGACATGGTTCATATTCCTCCCACCCTTAAGAAATAAGAGGGTGATCCCATAATAGTGGTTTACAATTTTTGGCCAAACTGGACACTGAAATTATTATTTTTAATTAAATCTTTACATTCGGGCACCTATAACAGCTAAACTGTGAGGAATTTGAAGATGGTGCAAACTAGAGTCTCATCAAATTTTGTTTGTAGATTCTAAAAATATTTTTTTCAAAATTTTTGGAATCAAATTACACTTCTTTTCCATCTCCCGAAAATAGATTTTTTGAGAAACAACATTTTTAAAAGCGGCGCACACCATATAGCATATAACTTTTTTCCATGAAGGATAAAATTCTAATTATTTCAAATTTAGATTTGTAACTCTAATATCTAGTGCTTCCACTTGGTTAGATAGTTTTTTTTTTTTTTGGTCTCAAAGGGTATCCCCGCGGCCCCCCCCAGCGGCCCACCCTTACACTAGTTCAGGGAGGTGCGAGCGGGAGGCGAGACTAATCCCTACGGTCATGGGATAACCAGCACCGCCCCCCTAGTGTCCGTGACGGGGTTCATACCGGGCTTGAGAGTCGATCCCAAGACCTCGGGGAGCAAACCCGAGACTTGAGACCAACTACTCTAACCCATGGGGGCACTTGGTTAGATAGTTTTTTATTAAATATTTTTTCCTTAATAAAGTTTCAAAGTCAAACAAATTACAATTTAGACATAGCCGACTGTATAATGCGTAACTTTTTTTGTATATGTCAAAATTTAATTTTTTTTTTTTGTTGGATCAAGGACTTCAATATCTGGTGCACTCATATTTTTTAATTTTTTTTCTTGATAATCTTCTATTTTTCCACATGTGAAGAACAAAGAAATTCATTTTCGATGAAAAACCTATGTTTAATAAAACTTAAAAAACAAATACATAACAAAACCAAAACATATTAAAATTATATTTATTGGATAGCTTGTTCTGAGGAATACCATAATCATTTGAAATAAATTTTAAATGAATTCATTTGATCCCCCAAAATATAAATCAAAAGTGATTTTTTATCAACATTTTGATAGGTGTAAAGGAGACACATTTATAGGTATGGTTTAAAACTAGCAAGGTTCTATCCAAGGGGGTTTGATCTAAGGTGATTTGATCAAATTCTCTTCAATTGGAATGCTTAAAATGAAACTTTTTAAGGCTTAAATCATTATATTTTCTAAAATTATGTGATTTCGGCTAAAATTCGTTCCTCTCAGGAATTGTAAACCACTATTATGACAGCACCCAAGAACCAAAAACATCTAATGGATCTAATGATGAGGAGATATGAAGTACATCTGAAAGTTTAGATGAATATGAAGAACCTCAACCTCAACCTTTGAGGAGGTCTACATGAATAAGGAGACAGTTTAATAGGTTTGTATATTCATTGCATGATTCTAATTGTATTTTTACTTTAATTTATAACACTAATGAGCCTAGGACTGTAATAGAGGCTATGGGTATGAGTGATGTAGATTTTTGGATAAAGGCCATGGATGAAGAGATAGTTGCATTAAAAATAAATGACACTTGGGATCTAGTGCCCTTGCTTGATGGATGTACTTGTTGGTTACAAATGGGTGTTTAAGAAAATTTTTGGTTCAAATGGCAATGTTGAGAGATATAAGGCAAGGTTGGTCGATAAGGGTTATTCCCGAGTTGATGGAATTTATTATGGTGAGATTTTTTCTCCTATTGCAAAACTATCATCCATGAGATTTTTGTTATCACTTGTTGTTGCATACAATCTAGATATTGAATAGATGGATGTGAAGACAAGTTTCCTTCATGGTGATTTGGAGGAATAAATCTATATGTCGTGCAACTAGAGCATTACATTGTGAAAGGTACAAAAAATTTGGTTTACAAATTGAATAAGTCTTTGTATGGTTTGAAATAGTCTCCTAGGATCTCGTACCTGAAGTTTGATTCTTTTGTGTTGAGTTCAGGATTTCTAAGATAAAAAAAAAATCATTGTGTCTATTTCAAAACTATTGATGATTGCATTCTCATTATTGTATTGTACATGGATGATATGTTATTCATTAGGAATGGTAAATCTTTGATTTCTAATTTGAAGTCTCAACTTTCAACATGTTTTGAAATGAAGGATATAGGTATGGGAATTAGAAGAGATAGGGAAAAAAAAGAACTTTGGTTAGGTCAGAGTAAGTACATGTGATTTCTATGTTAGAGAGTTTCATTCAACATGGAAGATTGTAGACCATTTTGTGTTCTTGTTGCAATGAGAATAAAGTTATCAATTTCAAATTGTCCAAAATCTCCTAGCACAGGTAAATTTAGATCATTCACCACTACAATTTAGTTAATCACCATAAATAGAGATTTATAATAATACATTATTAATTTCAACTCTAGATTTAAAAAGTTGAGAAAGTATACATATTACTACACACCTACTAGTAGAAATGGCATTTTTCTTCTATCTAAAAGATTTTAGTTTAAACATATAAAAAATTATCCAATAATTAAGTCGAAAAAATATCCTAGAGGATTACTAATTATCTATTAGAGTAGAAAATAGCCTCATTGATGTAGGGAGACTCTCACCAAGCCACTTATACCTATGTTCCATGATTTCTCCCTCTATTTTTAAAAATAAATACCAAAATTAAATCACCTTGCACGAGGTACATCATAATTTCCCAAGATTATATTTGTGTTTTTCCTAGTCACATCACTAAACCCTATACCATTTCAAAAATTGATAATGTAAAGTATTTTCTATATAACTTTTGAAATGAGATCATCAATTTGAAGAGACAAATGGCCTATCTTAGGCCCATTCATTGATGGAAAAAAATACAAACATGGGTGATCCCACAATAGTGGTTTACACTTTTTGGCCAAACTTGACATTGAACTAATTTTTTTTAACTAAATCTTCACTTTCGAGCACCTATAGCTGCTAAACCATGAGAAATTTGAAGATGATACAAACTAATGATTTGTGATATTTTGTCTGCAGATTCTAAATATATATATTTTCAAATTGCATTCTTTTTCTATCTCCTTCAAAAACTAGTTTTTAACAATAAATTCCATTTTTAAAGAGTGATGTGTACTTGCTAACACACAACTTTTTTCTATGAAGGATAAAATTCTAATTTTTTAAAATTTAGATTCGTAACTACGATATCTAGTGTATGCAATTGGTTTCATAGTGTTTTATTGAATACTTTTTTCTTAATTAAGTTTTGAAGTCAAACTTATAATTTAGACATAGGTTTACTTGCTAGAACACATAACTTCTATTGTATGTATCAAAATTCAATTTTTTTTATTGGATCAAGGACATCAATATCAAGTGCATAGATTTTTTTTAGAATCTTTTTTGATATTCTGCTATTTTTCCACATGTGCAGAACAAAGAGCTTGATTTTTGGTGAAAATCCTACGTTTAATTAAACTTAAAAAATATAAATAAAACCAAAATATATTAAAATTATATTTGATGGATAGCTCGTTCCATGGACTACCATCATCTAGTTGGGTCTATGAAGTTGATTCCATTTTCATCTTCAACCCAAGCTCAGAAAGGAAAAAAGATGTAGAAAATTGATAGAAGAGAGGTAGAAGGGAAAAAATGGGAGGTTTGAGCGAAAAACCCTTCTAGTGAAACCCCCTGGACCCCTTCGAGTGAAGGGGGGTTCACTCGAGCCTCCTTTTTTGCAATTTTTCTTTGTTTTCATTAAAAAAAATACACCAAAAGGGGATGACATCAAAAAGGGGTTCGCTTGAACCCCCCCATCGAGCGAACCCTTAAAAACCTAAAAAAATCTTCTAGGGAGCATTTTTGCAATTTTTCTTCATGAAGGGAATTGTAAACCACTATTGTGGGATCACCCTTAAATATGCCAATAAAAAACATCTTTGAGTTGACCCCATGAATTGATTGAATTTGGCATTGAACATGTGTAAGGGAAATAGGTGTCCACCTTTTGGGAGATGGAACTTTGGGACCTATTTTGTACTTTAGTTCATGAGGAACCTAGATCCCTCAACCAAGTGACTTGATTGAGGAATGGGCTAGTGGGTTTCTATTGTAATTAGATAGGGGTTCACCATTAAATGAAGCTTCAAAGGAGAAATACAAACAATCATGCACAAAACCCTAGAAACTTAAAGACATGAAATTAGATTAATAAACATAACAAAACAAAAAAAGTACCTAGAAGAATGGAGAGATCGAAACAAGATCTAGAAACCTTGAAAATTGCTATTTTAAAGTGCACTGGGAGTGATATGCCAAGTTGGGAAATTTAGTCCTACTACATGAATCTGGGTAGAATTTAGAATCTTCTCGTGACTGAGCAAGATCTATAGAAAGATGCCAAAAAGGGCTATACTAGACTTATACGCCCAGTAGGAATATTTAGTCTCGTTACTAGGGTTTGACTAATATTTCTCTAGCCTCTAGAGATATTCTGTAGCTTTCGTCTTACCTGATCCTCAAGTCTGAAAGTCTAAATTCTATCCTATAGGTGAGTTTCCGTGAAAATGACAACTTCTTCAAAACTTTGATAATTTTTGCAACTTTGTCCTCAAACGATCTTCAAGCTCTAATTCACCTAGATCTACAAATACACATTAAGAGAGAAAAATGTTGTTTTGTTAGGGAATATGGGGTTGCCTTGGTCAAACTTCATTTTGGTAATTAAACCTTGAAATGAAATGAAATAGCATGAAGAAATGATGAATGAACAAATGCAATGTTGCAACTCACCAAACCCTTGAGATAAAGGCTACAAACTTGTGTGAAATGGCTAGCATGAATGTGGATCTTGAATCTTGATTGAATGCTTGAATGTTTGACTTGGATGCTTGCTTGAATCATAAAACCTACATCACAAATATTAGCTAAAAAACACACATGATGCATGAAGACTTTGACATGATGCTTGAATCTTGAATGTAGCTCCAAATGCTTGATTATTTGCTCTTGAATGCTATTGATCTCATAGACTTTCTCTTGTGAAAGTTTCTTAGATTACTAGATTGCTTGTTAGGAGAAATTATGTGAAATAATGTTTATGCCAAATTTTTTGAAATTACAACACAACTTGACATCAAATCTAGGATAATAAAATCCTGCCAATAAGTTGATTTTAAATAGGTCTAGGTTAAAGCAAGTCTCATATGCCAGGTTGGGTGTATGATTCCTAGTGGCTTAAACCTAGGACACAAACCTCGAGTAGTGTCTTGTTCAATGTGACATTTAAAATCAAGTCCTGACACCTAGGTGGGACCCATACGCCCAAGGTGGCATATGAGTCCCAGATCCCTAGATCTGGAACACATAACCAAAATCATTGAATTATGATTTTTCCTTTGTTAAATGTTGGGATTATCCTCAAAAAAATGCATTTAATTAGGCTTGTGGATGTAAAATAGGACCAATTGAGGCATAAATAAATCAGATTTCAAGAGGGAGGGCCCAAACAAGTGTGAAAATTTAACGAGATGCGTTTTTCTACACTATAGACACCAATAATTAATATGAATCAAGCACTTTTCCCTTGAAAGATGTCACAAATAATCTCAATGCTATAATTTTTTCTATGAAAAGAATATAGTAAATGTATGGAACATCTTGAAGATACTTTTTGTGGGTCTTAAAATATTCTCCTGTTAATTTTAGCAAGGAATTCAAACAATTAGCCAAGATATGGTTTCAAGTGGCTAGAGGGATGAGAGGAATTAGAAGACTTTTGCTAATCTATCTAATGAAATTTCTAGGAACCCCTTGTGCTACTTTCAAAATGTGAATGAATGAATTAGGCTATATATCTTTTCCAGGGAACAAGTATTAGGGGTTGGACAAAAATATGTTAATATTGGGTGGAAATGATCTAGTTATAGGCCATTGACAAGAAAAACTTGATTCATAGACCATCGTTTTGAGTCTTGAAATCTTGCATGTTATATTTATACTCCAATGTTTACAATATAAGAATGATTAAATATTTTATTAGTATATACTAACTTATATTGTGATAAGATAAAAAAACGATATAATGATAACACAAAACTAATTTCATATTCCATTACACTCCATCACTACTTCCATTTATTTGTTTCTATTCATTTGTTAGTCCAAAAAAGTATAGTATGAAGAGTTCAATTCTAATACATATTTGTCTCTTTCTTCCCTACTTTCTTTTTTTCTAGTAGACATGAACTACAAATATTTCATATTCTGAGACACTCAATAGACATATGTTTCTGGACAGTTTTTAGACGTTTGTCATTAAGATAAAACATAGATAAATAAGCGTTACCCACGAGGGGAATTAGATTAAAAATCCAAACAATAAACCATATATACCAAATAAGAAAACCAATACTTGTGGAATGGACATATTAATCCAAAAGCATTACTCTCCATCCATTGTATATTCCTAGAAATGGCAGGAATAAGCGTTACCAACGAGAAGATTTACGTAACTTAGTCTTGTATAAATACTCTTATGCATTAAATCTTTTTGCATCCACAAAATACATTACATCTGAAGATTTGGAGTTGCAGAGACGATGGGGAAGGCAATAAATGTGCATGCGCTGCTTCTACTGCTGTTGGTCATCCTCCTTTCTGGTACTATTCATTCTTCTTTCTAAATTACACAGTAAGATTATAAATATAGCTAGAAATCTGAACAAACATTGCTGATTAGTGTATTTTGTAAAGGATTACAAGTGGGCGATGCGAATCTGTGTGAGAGATTCAGCAGTACTTTTAAGGGTCCATGCTTGGCTCCCATTGATTGCCTTGTGACCTGCTTAAACAATGAAAATGCAATTGATGGAGATTATCATTGGAGCTCAAGGGGACTGGCTTGTTTCTGCACATTTGAATGCAAATAATAATGAGAGTATTGAGGACCATTTCAAGACATACATTTATAAGGCTAATGTCATTTCAGGGGAAGGGTATTTTAAATAAATAATGATACTATATAGATTATTTTACACTTGAGATAATATGTGACTCCTTGGACAGGAGAATGGTTGGTTTATTAAAATTGAGATTGATATATAATTGTCAATGTGGTTTTTATTTATTTCTGAGTTTCAGTTTTTAATTTAAATATAATAAAGTGCTAAAATGATAATTTTTTAAATATTTATAGAATTTTATTATAAAAGTGAGAGTAAAAAATTATTGTTTAGTATTTTTTTCATAGTTGGATGTAGATTATCTAACAATCTATTTAAGTATCATTATCCAAAATTTTATAGTAAAGGGTATGATTGAATCATTGAAAACGTTTACCTGAGAATATCTCCACATTGCAAACAAAGTTAAGTACTTGCACCTTCTTTACCAATTTTGAAAAGTGTGTTTGTGCAGTGTTAGTTTTGAGCAACTCATATATCTAGAATTTTTTTTTTTTTTTTTTTAAAATTTTAATTAGACCTATATATTTATGTGATGGAGTTTTTGTAATATCCTTACACATAAAATGACAAATTTTTTTGATCAACACTTCATACTTTTACCATTTTGAAAAGTTAGCTTCTAATTCTATTTGTAGATCTACGTGTTATATGATTTTATAATTTTGAAATTATATCTAGAACTTGTTTTATCATTATTGATTTAGCTACATAAATATTTTTCTAATCTTGCATTCTTAGGTCCTTGTTACAATTAAATAATTAGATGTTTCACCAATTAGTCAAAGAAAGGTTGGTTTTAATAATTCATTCATAAGAAAATTCACATTTCATCACTTTTTAAGCATAATGAACTTCTATGCATCATTGTCGAGGACTTCAAATGATCTAAATCATCTTGGGAAAAATACATTCTTGTGTGCGTACATCAAAAAGTAGTGGCTTTTGATTTTTAGTGAAATCGCCACCTATCATAGGTGATAAACTCATCAAACACCTCAATGAACCTATCAAGTTCTATGATGAACACTATTATACAATGATAATTGCAAGAATTACTATGGTGAAATTCTAATCGCCATAATGAAAATGAAATTTCCCCATGAATCATAATAGTCCAAGGAAGTGTTGGAATTTCAAGGATTTTAATTATTTATTTCAAGTAATAATATTGGTTTTGAAACTAGATTCTAAGAACTAATAACCTTCCTCTTGTTGTGCATCTTGAAATTTTGAATGTGGGTATCTTTAATTCTCATCCAAAATCCTCTTTTGCTAATTCTAGGGAAAATTTGGATACTTCTAACTTCCCTTTGGCCCCCCATTCCCAAACTTTCTAAACATTCCAAGAGGTGGAATTAAGATACAAACATAGGATGACTAGTTTTATATCCTAAGTAGAGGAAACGAAGAAATTTGCTGAAAACTAAAGCACTCATCACCACAAGCAATGAACATAATACCTTGTTTAATAAAAATAGGTGCAATCTTCCTCTACCTCTACTCTTGATACAAGGAAACCAATCATAGAGGTGAAAAATAAGAAAAGGGAAAGAAAGAACAATAAGAGAACTCATTCAATAACTTTAGTTGGTAGAATTATTAATAGAATAATTGGAAATATGGTCCATAATGATGCTAGTCATGGAAGAGGTGGTTGAGAGGACACATGGCCTTGTTTAGAATAAGGACATGAAAAGGATAAAGGTATATAATAGGAAGAAGTAGAAATTACCGTACTAAAGGGATCATTCCAATAGGTAAATAGGAAGATATTGATCAATAGGAATAAGTGGGAATAAAGAAAATATAGCTCAAATCCCATTGCAAGATAGTGGGATTGATAATAGGGAAGAGAATAAGATCCAAACAAATAAATGAAAAGGCATCATCATATAAACAAATAGAGAATATACCTATAAAATAGGTGGGTATGTGCAGGATCATGATGAGCCAAAAAGTGGCAATATGATGGGTATGTGGTTGGTGAATTTTTTTTTTACCTAAAATTGATGAAACGAAAAGGGTTTTTAAAGGAGATTCTCATATTTCCACCAATATAAATTATGCTTTATTTGAATTTAATAAGTAATTATTATTCATTTTCTATTTGAATTATGATCAAAGTTTTGATTGATAGGCTGATTGAAAAACATCTATAGATTTCAAACGGTATCACACTTTTTGAATCTAAAATATGAGTCACATTCTATGCTTCACATACTATAGGATTAAAAAAATAAAAATTGAATTTGATGAAGTTTTGACCATGTTAAGGTGGTTAGACATACTAGTTTTTATATTTTTTAAAAGTTGTAATAAAAAAATCATAATTAATTATTTACTTGGAAAAAAATTACAAAAAAATATGCATCACATCAGGACATGAGTCCTCTACTTATATATAAAATATTATAAAAAAATTATCATCTTATTGTGGTTAGGGTGGTCAAACAAACACCTACTTATTTTTTCATTGAAATTTAAGTACTCTTGCATTGAAATTTCAAAATTTCACCAAAAAGTTTTTTTTTTTTTAAGAAAACCTAGTAGTTTAGAAACTACATTCAATTTTCTATAGATTTTATTCTTACATATTTTTGAAATAATATAGATAACTTATTCAAATTTTTACGTCAAGTTGCCTAAATCTGATTTTTCTAAATTTTTTGCCACTTAAGGGCCTGTTTTTTTCATGATGATCCTACACATACCCAAGTAGGAATTATACCACTATTATCTCAAGTATTTGACCTAATAGATAAGATCAAAGAGTTAATTACTCAATAGGAGAAATCACAACTAGTTTTTGTAATGCCCTGCTGCGAACCCTAGAGGACAACACACTAGCAACAAAAAATGAAACAATTTCTTTTATAAGTGTAACATTACATGATTGTAAATGAACATAAACTTACATACTATCCTATGTCCTCTAAGGTTCACGACTATGCTACGTAATTCCCATTATCTATGTTAACAAGAACCATAAAACATTATAATAACCAATTCTAACATCAATTAAAAATCACATCTACTCATTACATATAATCAAGTAATCCATGAGATACAACCATAAAATGAATGCAAAAAGATTAACTGATTTCATCCATTCCACTTAACATATACAATAACATTGAATACATAATTCGTCACATAATAAAGTTTACATCAATATACATCTTAACATTTACATTCTGAATAATAATATCTCCTCATTACAAATGAGGAGTATACATCAAGCAAGGTACACGATACATCAATTACATTACAATACAAATGCAAGGGTAACAAATCCCAAGTGCAGGTATGTAATGCTAAAGTCTTCGGATCAAGAGAAGTCGCCACAACATGTGCAAGGGAAGGGGAGCCCAATGGAGAATGAAGCGTGTTCCACCCAACCGTGTGGAACTTGAAGACCCAACCGTTGTGCTAGGAGACAACAAGGGGTCCCACCATCACTGATAGACAAGGACTATAGACATACCTAGGTTAATATGACACACAAGAGTAAGTAATACAACATAACACAACACAAAGGTGACACAACTTCCAGAGAACACACATATACAATACTGAAATGCAAGACAAGGAAATGCTAGATCATAGCAGGGGAGAGTGTCATCGCATGGTCTTTTCATGGGTTGTCCTGACAATCTTCCTCTAGACACCAACCCCCATCTATGGTAATCTTGATAGTCACACATTTGATGTTGGCCACATAGGGTTACACATGTGGGACCAATTATCCTTTTGTGGGGACAAGGATATTGGTCTTGCCAACTGGTGCAGGGGAACCTACACCTTGGAATGAAAGGGAAAAGAGTCCTTGAAGGTTCAAAAAATTTCATGATGACAATGAAATCTAGGATGGAATAAGAATGTTTTGTGCTTATTTAGGCTTAATAAGGTCTAAAAAAGACCAATAATAATGTAATTGGGAGCACCTTGGGGTCTCCATGCCTCTTGGAGGTATTGTTTGTTTTTTAAAGTGTTGTCAAGAATTTTGGGATGTAATAAGGTTCCAAGAACCATCTTTCATGTCTTGTAACAAGTTTTGGGTTTGAAGTCAAGTCTAGCTGTAAGAACAAGGTCTCCTTCCTCACCATGTGAACTTGGTGCATCTAAGCAATTTAAGGAATTAAGATGCATTGGTGCAACCAGGCATTTGAGGGGAGTCTCCTTGATTTTTTTGATGTATTTTGTGGTGTTTTAACAACTTTTAAATGTTTATTGTAAGTGGGCTTCTTGAGAGTAGTATAAATTGCCTTAACTAGGCAATTAGGAGTCTAGTTTGGAATATTTTAAAAATTAGTTGTTTCCAACATCCAAGTAATTCAAAAATCAGTTGGAGGGATTTGGAAAGAAGTTTCAAAGGTTGAAATAGGCCTCTTTTGGTCGAGGCATGTTGATTCTAAAGTTTGGAGAAAGTTTGAATAAAAAGAAACCCTGTTTTCCTTCATTTTCTGTGTGTAAAATTGATGCTAAAATGCGTGGTACAGAATTATTATGTATTGTACAGACTGAAGACCATAATGGATCGATAGATAATTGAACTAAATTTCTTTTGGTGGTGGTTTGAGCCTTTTTCATTAAGAATTGAAAGAGATATTTTCGTTTTACTGAAAGTGGTCTAGAAAACCCTCAAAATTTGGGTTTGGTCTAAAAAGCTTTATAACTTGCCTTCTTCACTTGCTCATGGCCTGATTTTTGGTGGGAAGTCAAGGAAGATCATGTAATTTATGTTCTTGAAGGTCTTGGAGGATGGAAGGGGTTCTGGTGCAAATTTTGAGCAACCCTAGGCTTGGCATCTCTATGTGACAAGCCAAAATTTGTTGCAAAAATCTAATTTGAGGTAAGATTTGTGAGTTTTCTGTTTTGTGTTGCTTGGGATCAATTGGAATGAGTTTATTGAAGGTATAGGAATGCATTCATTGGCTTAGGGGTGTTGGGGTGTGCCAAGGTAACCATACTTGCATTGAAAAGTGTCTTTTAGGCCTCCTTGTAGCATTAGAAAACATATCATTTGTTGACCTTTGTGTTGGAGTCAAAACTTGTGGTTTTGAGGGTTTGTGGAGGATAGTATCAAGTGCCAAAAACCAGTGAGTTTGGCCTGGTTTCATTCACTAGAAGGATTTTATGTTGTCTGTCCCATTAGACAGGGCTACAAGGGCTACAAGGCATAATATGGCAGCAATAGATGAAAGAGTGTTCTAAAGTGAGAAGTCTTGTTTGTTGGCTTATTTTAGCCATGTTAAGAGATTATAAGTCATTTATAAGCCTCCTGATTGTATTTGGGTGTGTGGAGTTAAAATAATGCTTAATTTGCTCATTAGTTGTATGGTGTATTAAGGAGTTTATTTGAGTGTATTTGAGAGAAGCTCTCAAGAGACTGTCTTCCCCTGCCACTCTGCATCACCAACCAGGCCTTTCCAACACATCCTTAGCTTGAACAAGTGCTATAGGCATGGGTGAGGCATCTAATAATCTTAGTTAAGGTGAGATTCTACCCATTCCCCCTAATTAATTTATTTAGTTATCACTTGATTAGAAAACTCCCACATGGGTTGTCCTAAACACCATTTTGTGAACCGATCCCCATTGAGAGCCACTCCCCCTTTAACAACTAGGAACCCAATAAGATCAAAGGACAAGACCATCTTGCACAATTACAAAACCTCTTGACTTACAAAGCAAGGCGAGGTACAACCCATCCCACACACAAATGCTAGTCACATTGAAGAAAATACAGTGCAAAGCTAATGACCAACATACTCACATTCAATACGTAAACCACCACTTCAACATGAGAAAACATCTAGATTCATCAAGAAGGAAACCTCCCCCAAGCCTTTGGAAGACAAACTAATCAATTACACAAATAGTCCCACAAGAATAATAACCACAAGATACCCCATTCAAATAATCAATACAACTTAACAAACATCAATTCACATGGAGAGTTTACAGCTAAAGTAACACCCCAATTTGCCATAACATGCAATACTTGAGATTGATAAAGGGGAAAAGTCTAATTTTACACTTATCAAACTCATTACTATTTAAATAAATTAAATTTAATCTTCTAATTTAATTGCAAAGATAAAACACGATTAAAACAATTATTTTCTAACACTAAGCTTCATTTATACTATGATTTATCTCTCTTTTAACTCAACATCTCCAATATCCATTATCGATAATCTTGCAATTAGAAGATAAAATATTCTTATCTATCATTTAATAAACATACGATCATTATTGATTATAGCCATGTATTGTATGTTTTCAAACACATTTATATATATTTTTTCATAAAAGACAAGACGGGTTTCACGATAGTTACATATGTAATTAAGCATATTTATATGAGTATCTATATTTATATCTATTTACTTTCAAATTACCCAAGCAAAATTTCTGTTTGAAAATAGAGAGCAGATTTAAAATCTATAAGGGACTAAATAAACACACACACACATATAAATACATATTCATACACTACATTGAATCAAATAAGGAAGGATATCCAAAATACATATCTCAATTGAATGGAATTTCCAACTGCCTATCACATAAATTTAACATCGGTATTGTCTAACACATAACCAAACATTAATACCGAATGCAAGGTTGGGACGCTGTTTGCTAAATTAATCAAACTTTGAACTCACAGTTAAATCCTGAAGGTGAGTCTAATAAGGAATATTTATTCGTACTTATTGTATTGACTCTAACATGCCTACTGTCTTGTTATAGGTAAGTGTAGATATGGCCGTCGTTACTCTCAGCATATGCCGATTGTATAGAATACAACATTCATAGCTCAGCAGTAGATCTTAATTTAAATGCACCTATTAGTAACTAAGAGCAGCGATTTCCTTGATCCGACTGAGATAAACCTACTCTATAAGCCAAGCATTCAACAGTTTATACTTAATCGACATCATAAGTTATCAAACAGAGCATACACATTTATACATTGGCTGAAGCAATAAGAAAACACACAGTCAACATCGCATAAATAAAGTAGATTCGATTTTTCCACCATGTTAAAGGGATCTAAATACAAAAGTTGGTATAATATCTATTCCCACTCAAGTTCGCACCAATACTACCAATTCAAAACTTAACAACTAGTCATAGACACTAGCTTTATCAATGGAAGCATGCACATCGAACTTCTATTAAGGTATGTGCCACCGATTCCTTTCTGTTTCAACCTCTAATTCTATTTTTATCTAAGTTCAGCGGATTCTCAAAGAACAGAGTGAAAGAAAGCTTAACGTAAGGTACAAATCAAGCTAAAGGGATATGTGTACAAATGCAAACATATAAAGCAGATTTTCAATACCGTAAAGTTTGTCTATCTTGTAGTTTGTAAAAACTTTGAAAGCAATGATGAAATCGACTACTAATAAGAAGACATATACATCGCAATGCAGAGCGTCCAATATCCAGCACAAAGTATGTGCATCGACTATCACGTAAAATAGACACTTAGATTGCTAAATAAGTATTTATTCAACGGTTACAGCGGAGTGAAAGCGTATTCCAACTTGCAATGATCGGGATTAAAGAAAGTATAGAAAAGTATCGCTGCACAACGAACCAACCCGAAGGAGGAATGGGCTTTTAATGCCAAAATAAGCGAATATAAGGCTTATGAAATTCGCCAAATAGCGAAGGCAAGGGAAAATCCGTTACATGCTATGTGCAACTGTTACATGCTATTAGCGACTAACGCTTGAAGGCATGAGATAAAGAAAGAATGTGTATCAGGAGCCAAGAGTAAGCTTAGAAGCTTTTCTAGACAATACCAACGGCTGGTGTAAAATAAACTCAAGCAAATACAAGCACGTTTAGCTCCAAACAACATACGAATTTCCACTTTTATTCCAAACTGAGAAGAAGAGAATTGCAAGAAAGAGGCACCTGAATCAACTTGATTAACTGAGCTGAAAGCAGATGTCGGCTATGGGTTCCAGATTGCAACTTCAGTTTTCTACCGAGCCTCACTTTACAAATCTTTAGCTCTAATCACTTTGAATTCCACACCTCTATAAAAGAAAAACCCCCAAATCCTAGTTTCCAATTTCCCAGAGAGTTTTCCCAAAAACCCAAAAGAATGTTTACGGCAAGAGGATCAATAGTCAGTTTTGTCCCGAGAGAAAAATACTCCAATTTCCCCTCTCTTGTTAACTCCAATACCTTTTCATTTATTTTCCTCCACTTTCCGTAACTATTCTCTCCTAATTTTATTTATTTATCTTCTTCTATATTTTCTCCATTATGCACAATTTACTCAACTTGTTTTATTTTATAATTTTTAAATCACCCCTTGCAATAGTACAAGCACATTAATAATATATATATTATTTAAATATTTCATTTTAAACAATAAGTCCTAATTCATTAAAATTAAATAAATACTTTCACAAATATATTTTTAATTTAATTCCTTTGGTTTAATAAAGGCTTTTACTTTAATTACACCAGTGCCCTTAATTTGATAATCTTATTCAACGAAATAATCGAACAAAGCACCAATCATGAGGATAACTCAATGAACATACTGTCATGCAATACTAGATCAAACTGTGAAA
Source organism: Sequoia sempervirens (assembly GCA_007258455.2). Classification (NCBI taxonomy): domain Eukaryota; kingdom Viridiplantae; phylum Streptophyta; class Pinopsida; order Cupressales; family Cupressaceae; genus Sequoia; species Sequoia sempervirens. Next base: position 371,235,822 of record VDFB02105785.1, read on the forward strand.
CAGAAGACAAAACGTCATGAACAAAGACAGACCAAGCCACACACAACAACACTGTCAGGACGAAGCGCGAAGGGGCATTATAGTTTTAAACTCAAGGTGTCCATTTTCCTTGCATCCATACTATTAGGGTTGTAGGTGGACTTATTACAAATCTCCCTAATTCAATAATTTGATATGGGAGATATACACCAAATAATTCAATGAAATACCTATTAATAGAATATATAGCTAGCAATGAAACAATAAAATATAATTGTCAAAACTTAGACATGCAATTGCTACAAATCATTGCTAATGATTCTTTACCTCAAAAAGAAACAATTGGTAATAGTAATCAGTGAGATACTCACATATATGACGACGATTTTAATATACCCCTAACCAACTATTTTTGTCATATATCAAATTGTGTTAGGGCAACATGTTAGGTCAATGTATGATATACTTCATGACATGTTTGATCATGGTCCCCAATTAGCAAATATTGAAAGGATGAATGATTACATTTATAATTTTTATTTTTTTATATTCCTTTACCCATTTTATATACTCTTCATTCATAGGACAATCTAACTCCATGATGGTTTTCATTTATTCATACTAACAACACCCATATCCACCTTGACTTACTTTATGAAGTGTTCCATATTTATTTGGAGATTTAATATCTTAACCAACTAATGGATAAATAGTACTTGATCCAATTTTCTGTTCTATAATAGGGTTTCAACAAATGTGAACATTAAAAAATCAAATTCCTCAAACCTCTTATTTCCTTCTTTTCTTTATTGGGACATTCCATTGCTAAAATACCTGTAGCAATTAGGTTTTGATTCCTCCCTCTTTATCTTTCAAGAACACCTTCATACTAGCCTACAAAAATAAATACTTTGTATAATAATTTTGTTACCTCAAATGTTAATCAAATCTTGTTTGAGCTACTTGGTGCACATTTGAAGTTCCTATAAATCATTTTCGTAGGTATCACTCTAAGAATCCACTTCACAAACTCATGTGTTGGTTTTACATTACCAAAGGTGATATTCCATTTAAATAAGTTTGTGAACCCTCACTTTCAAAGTGCCCCTAACCAAATCATCAACATCATTCTCTCTTTTATCACCAGTATTTATGTCTCCTTATTTATTTCTTCTAGTGGGTTTTTAAATTTATTCATCTCTTGTTGATGCAAGAGCATCCCAGATTGACAAGTTATTCGCATCACTCAAAAAAACAATTTGGTTTGATTTTCTTTCATTTTGATTTGATCTCAATTTCTTGTTGCATTTTTGGAACTTATAGTTGGATTTCAGAATTAAATTTGAATTGATGTTGGAAGTCTTTTGCGATAAAAGATGAATGACATTGTTGTCATCTAATTGACAAAATCTCATATTCAACTTATCTTCCAAATTTCGATTGAATCTCTATTAATTTATGTTCGCCCTATGAGTAAAAGGGGAAGCCAAAACAAAGAAGTTAAAAGAGGCCAAGCTTATCATGAATTAAAATATATGAATTGATAATAATAAAATAATGAGAAGGAAAGAGAGTGAAGGGGGTGAGGAATGACAAGGCAAAATAATTAGAAACGAAGAGTTTCCAGGCAAGAATTTGAAAGGGTGCCAGGCAAAATAAAATTGCCCATTGCCAACAAGAGGAGGCGCGCGCAGCCAAAATGAGAAGGATAGGGGCACCATATTAGTTGCAGAAGTGATTGCCTGGAAGTGACCGGATAGGCACAGAGAGAGACGCCTCCTATGTGTTATGGGTCGAATGATACGAGGCAGCGCTATTTGAAAATGTGCCGGTAATACAGCCAAGGAAAGTGTGGAGACATCGAGCCTGTTGCATCAAAGGAACAGTCACTTTTTGAATGAAAATTTCATGCAAATTGGAACATGGAGCGGCGCGCACCATTTAGAACAGCAGGCGCAGCGAATGGTGAGAGGACCCAGCGCCCAAACAAGAAGGAAGGCAGCGCATATCACAAGAAGATTTTAAGAAATTAAAATGCAATGAAAGGCTGTTTAAAAAAAGGCCGATAGGAGCCAAAGGAGGGGGAATAGAAGAGGTATCGTGTGGCAGATTGAATGCATGAGGAGCTGCGATGCCAAGAGAAGATTTACATTAGGTAGTGTGCATCTTCATGTCTTTGTTAGTCTAATGAATTATTTCAAAATATTCGTTGAGGATGTATTGTTGAAACTACTTGTTCACTATTAGAGAGGTAATATAAAATATAATTATATTGGCTTCTCAGATAATTATCTTTCATATTATGAAAATTTCAAACTACTATTATTGAGTAGTTTAGAGATAAAGTTGATCTTAGTAGGTTAATTGAATAGCTTTCTAATATTTAGAAAAATAAAAATGAATCAATTTGTCCATTTAATATTGGAAAATCTCACTTTGAGTTGTGATAAATATCTCTAAGCATATAAAATCTATTATATAAGAATGTTTGAGATTTTATCATGGAGTCTTTAATCCTAAGTATAATATTTTTTCAAAAGAGATGAATCCCATAAGTCTCTCATAGGCTTATTATTAAGGTAAACACATTGATGAAACCATTAGGGTATCAATGATGTTACATTTTACATCCAAAATTGTTTCTATTGATAATCCCTTATCTTTGGATGTTTAGTCTAATAAGTTAGCTACATATGTATTTTTGATGCTAACGACCAAGCTATACTATATGGTGATTCATTCCTTTGGTTTGAAGTATTCCAACAATTAGATACAAAATGTGCTAAAAGAGAAGTTCCAACAAAAGAAGATGAATAAACTACTAATGAAGTCAATTTAGCATTATTTCTTAATAAATTTGGTTATAGTAATGAGTCTCATGTAGCATGTTACAATAAATGTGATACAAAATAGAGAGGCAATATGGAAAACTAGGTCCTTCATATGTGGTGCCTCAACTTTCCATATTTAGCTTCAATGATCTAAATGATGGTTTGGGTTACCTATATGACTCAAGTGTATATGATTATTTCTATTTTGATCATAGCATTAATTTTTTTGTTCCATTAATATTTTTACAAACATTAATAAAGTTAACCAAATTGATAGTAGAATTAATATTTGGGATCTTTGTGTAAATGAAGAAGAAGACGAGCTACATATTTTAGGTGACCTAAAGAATTAACCCAATATAGTTTACTTAGAGAATTTCCCTATATTTGAGAGTTTTCATTCGGATTTCCTAATAAAAAATTTTCTTTAGAAAAATCATGTAGCCTAGTATGTCATTTTGTAACATGTGAATATGAGACATTTAATTTTGATATTAATATATATCTAAAGTGGTTTGCATTTAGGAAAATGTCAAGACATTAGATTATGAAGAATTTTATTTTCTTATGTGTTGGTATAGAATCACTTTCCAATAATGATGAACCATGTAATATTAGCATAAATACTAGATGCAACTATGGTAATGTTAATATGCATGGTTTCTATGTGTTGCATAGTGAGATATTTGATTCATATAAGGGCCTAAAAGTTAATTTTTAGTCTTGATTCTTCAACCAAAATATTCCCATGTGTACATTCTTGAATGTGTAAGAATATTTATATTTTAGCTAGATAGTAATTGCATTATAATGAAAAGAATGGAATAAATAATCTAAAATGTTGAACTTTTGATTTAGGGAAGTATTAGTTTTATGTTTGCCTACAACCTTTGGCAACAAGAGGTCCTTGTAGAGATAATGTATCACTTTTTTGTATGGATCATTGTAGCTTCATATGTATGCTAGAATCTTCCTAGTTGTAATTGCATGTCTCTAATATGTAGACAATGTTGTTCATTGTGAGCCTTTAAGTTTTAGGTTTCTCTTTCTTTTACATTTAATTTATATTTGTACATAGTTCTTGTGCATTTTAGTTTTTGGCCTTATTTTATTCTTCTCCCTAGCTTTTTGGTTTGGTATGATCTATTAGAGACTTCTAGATTCTTGTACCTTTTGAACATTTAAGTCCCTAACAAGAGGTGTTGTTGAAATCCATTCTTAGAATAACCTATTTATATCTCTTTATAGTGTTTTGGCATGCTTAACATTGAAAATAAATCCAAGAAATTCAAATTAGGGTTTCATCCTTATGCCTTTACCTAGCTATATGATTGATGCCCTTTTTTATTTATTTTCCCCATATATGTTTATTAAATCTTTATGATTTTGCTAATATTTTGTGTTATAGTGATGGTTCCAAATATTATAACAATGCCTAAGTCCCTACATTTCCCCATATAGTTTATTTCTAATTCACCATTGACTTATGAAAGGTAAAAAACTCTTTTTTTGTGTTTGTTCAACAACAAGACATTGTCACTTTTGTTTTGGCACATTAGTAATGTATAGTCGCATGTATTACTTTACTCTATACATGAACAAAATGGTTGAGTTCTTTTTTGTGAATTATATCATTTCTTCATTCAAAAAAAAGTTGTTTGTAGTTTTCTTTTCTCTGTCATGGACTTAAGTCTCAAATAGTTATTGGTCAAGATGAAAGTAGGTGGATACCTAATTGGGCTTGCATCATAAAGGAGTAATTCCAAATAGCCAAGTGGCTCAACGATTTATGTTTTTTGGGTTTTATATTTCTTAGAGGTTCTCCTTTGTGAAGGGAAAGGAGAGTGTGACATGCTCTATTTTTTAAAGAAATGTTCAAGAATAGCTAAAACAAGTGGAGTGTAACTTTAACCATTATGTTTCATCCTTGGCCACCAATCCTTACCAATTATTTGAAATTATTTAATCCATGAATATTTTTGTAGGCTTGATATAAATAATATAAAGTGAAGAGGTTGCATTAGTAATATATTTGGCTTATGTATTTCACTTTCACTATGTTGTTGATCACAATTGTGGCTCCACAAATCCTAAAGAAAACACCAAAACCTAATTATAGTTAATGTTGAGATTGTTTTGTAGGATAATGTTATGATTAAATAATAGAAACAACAAAAAACTATATGTAAGAACTAGAAATATTTGCTTCATTGTTAGGCTCTTCTATGTCAAGGTAGGTTTTCCCTAAGGTATTTTGATAGGAAAATTAAAGAGATGAAAATAAAACTTAATTCATCACCAACCACACCTAATATATGATAAACCCTTTGTTACATTAAAAATTTCATACTCTTACAATTTCACATTTTTTAAGCTTGTTGTAGTGACCATTCGCATATCATATTTAGGGGTCATTTTAACCTCAATCTTGGTCAATTTTCCTTCACTAGATTACCAAATTTTCAATTGCATTTTAATTCTTCTTACCGATATAAAATCACATGTTAAGTTTTGAATAATTTCTCTAGGATATGAGTGCAATGTTCTTGAGCATTCAAATGATGCTATAGTGTCCAATGAATTTCACAAAATTTAAATGTTCCTTCTTTACCAATTACCTAACATAGAAAAAAGGTAATACAATTAATCTAGAATGTGCAATTAAATAGTTAACCTAACATAGACAAAAGATAATACAATTAATCTAAACAAAAAAATTATACAAAATAACAACAATAATTGTGAATTATTCTATGGACCATTTCTAATAGTCAAGCATATTTCCATTTACTTGGAGTTTTCTTCACCTTTTATTTTATCTTTCTCTACCTCCTACTCCAATTTTCCATTTCATACATTTTTAGTTTTTATAAAAATCATTTAATTAAACATCTCTATTATCATAAAATAAGTCTTTGATAGATACCCCAACAATGAATATTAGTAGTCATCTCCATTGCACTCTATGCTTCTAATTTTATGAAGATAACATGATATTCTAGATTGCCATAAACTCATATAAAAAATAAAACTAATAAAACTTTCTTGAAAACAAAAATAAAACCTTTTTCCCTCATGCATGTATATTATGGTGAACATTATTATAGTGAATCCTATTTTTTGTATCACTTCATTTAGTGTCACCAATAATCTCCACATAAAAATTATCCCTGTATAAAATGATGGGTGCGTTGAACAGTTCAAATAACTAAGAGGGGGGGTGGTGAATCAATTATCCTCAAACAATTTTCTTCACTTTAATTAATCGGGAGCAGACTTATACCAATCAAAAAATAATCAAATAGAACATGAATGCACACAACAACACCAAGTACAATGAACACTAGAATTTATGTGGAAACCCAAGAAGGGAAAAACCATAGAGAATGCTAATTCTAAATTATAAAACACTGGTTAAGGTGATTTTTACAAGGGCTCACTGTAGGGTGACTCACTACCTAGATATTATAGCCAAAGATGCAAAGAGGCTCACTGCCTACAAAAAATGGCTCAATGCCAAAATACAAAACAATAAATTACAAAATAGTCTCACTGACAAAAGTGAACTGATGAAGTTGCATCTACATATGCATGAGTTTAGTTCTGGTTAAGAGCACAATTTCTGTCTACAACAAATCCAATTAAGAATCTTTTGCACATCTTCCTTCCATAACCTTTGCACAACCTTCTACCAAAACAAATTACTCCTTCCTTCACTCTCTTTTATTTGTTCGCACACTTGCACTCTTTTATCTGCTCGTACACATCATACTTCTTCCACGCTTCTATATCTTCAATCAAAAAGATGTTTTGTATATATATATGTATGCTCATATAATAGAAATAGGTTGACCACACACAATATCTTCATAGTCTTCTAATTCGTCCAAACACCATTTGAATTTAGATCACCACAAGACATGTTGTCATGAAGAACAACCTTAAAATATTCAAATTGACCTTGCATGGTAACATTAGACCCAAAAGAATAGATCACACATAAAGATCTTCTTACCATGTTACCAAGGGACCAAAAATAGGTCATACATAAGATAGCATAATTTCCAAAAGATAGCTCAAACTTTGAATTACATGAAATATATTCTAGAGCCGATGATAATGTCACAACCAAGACAAAATCTTGATTATCATAATTTCAGTGTCAATTGGAGAACCACAATTTGGCATACAAAAACATGCAACATGCTACATGAAGTTCTAGATAGCAAGGTTACCCTTCATTCATGTTCTGCCCTTCTATTTTCATTTAGTACTGAACCTCTATTCAACATCCTCCTTTCTCTAAATACTCATCCCCCCTTCAAACCGTCGACAACCAATAGTTACCTCAATGCTAACTGTCAATTCTCTAGAAAATTCAACCATCAAGCTTACAAAAAATTAAGAAACAAATTACATTAACACCAAAGTTGATTCACCAAACTAAAAGAAGAAACAAAAGAAAAATGGAGAGAAAGATGAGAGTGATGCCCTGCATCAAGTTTTGTTTAATTCATTTATCTTTCATCGATCTCCTTACCATTTGAACCTCATGCCACCTGCCCACTTTTGTATATATGTTTTCAAGAGAAGAACATAAATCACATTTTTATGATCCAAATAATAAAAGGAGTGCCATTATAAATTATATAAGTCTTAATTTTAATCTTAACATGTGATTATATTTAAAATTTTCTATAGATGTTGATATTTTTAAATTTGATTTTACTCAAGATCTCAAGTTTAGATTTGACACTTCTTTATTCCTATAACTCCTAGTGGATGTGAGGATCGAGCTTTTAATGTTAACTTAATATAACTCAATTCTATTTTTATATAGAGGAAACATTCAGATTCCCAGTTAGAGGATATGCATAAGTACATGTTTAACTCTAGTCAATTGATGGCGTAGATTTCACTTGATAGAATAATGAATAGGGTTTTTTCTTGACTTAGGATTATTTCTAGGGATTCTTTCCTCTTGGGGACATGTGTCCATTAGAGACTTACTCTAAGACATCCATAGTCAATCATTTTCTTGAGGAATTGATGGTTAGGAGTTATTAAGACTTGGAAAAAAAATTAAACTTCAATATTGCAAAGGAATATAGTCTCGAAGGATAGGCTTGATAGAGCAATTATCATGAAGGGACTTAGACTTATTATAATTAATTCAAGCAAAAAAAAATAATACTTAAATTATTTAGACTTTAGATCATTGAATCTTGCAAAGAGACATAAGATAATGGTTTTAGTATAGGCTATTAGAATTTTCCTCAAAGAGTTATGGCAATACTTCCTTTCATGATTTATCCATAGGGTTTATACAATTATCTCTTAATAGGGTATATGCTCAATTTATGACATAAGAAATTTACTTACCAAATTTAGGAATTACATAAATACCATACTTTAGCCTCTAACCATCCATGGCTCCAATTGTCTAGATCATTCACTCTAGTTCAAGTACACTTAAGTAGCTAGGTTCACTCACTAGAACATTATAGAATCATGTCACATGTCTTATAGATTAACCCAAATAATAATATAAAGTAACACTTAAATAGGAAGGTATCAATCTATAGAGGTTTCATAATTAGCTTTACCAAATGATAATAAAACACTATAATATTCCAATAAAAATAAACTTGTACTCATTAAGCCTTCTAGGAAGCTCATACAAGCCTTAAGTAATTTATATCACACACTAGAATTATAGTATTAAAAAACTAACTCTATCTTTGAGGTGATGGGTCAAATTTTACACAACTAGTTTACACAAACTATTATAATATTTAACTATTAACATATTCTTTATAGTTCTCTAGACTTTAGAACTTAATGCCTTAAGAAAAATTAATAACAATCCTCTTGATCTTTAACCAATAATTTGATTATTGTCAATTAACACCCAACAATCCTTAATGCTTCCTACTACACATCTTTGATGGAGTCCTTAAGCAAAGCTACCCCTTTCTCCTATAAACATATTGGGTAAAAAAATATCACAAAGTTCATTACAATAGACAAATATTATCGTAGTTAGATTCATGAATTTAAAGATAATATTCATTCATCTTTATTGTAACCAAATTTATTCATTGATTCATATAATGTAGGAACATGTGTTACCAATTTATTATTAGAGTGTAGATTACTTTGTGTGGATGCTAGCCCAAGTATCATGGACCTACTTTTCCTCCTATACACCATTACAATGATTTGTTCAACTTCGTAAGGATGTTACTAGGCGTGTGACCATTTAGAGGTCTTCAACCCATTTGATTGTTGTAGTGATTCTAGAATATAATCAATTTGGTATCTAATTTCTAGAACCAATCTAAGAGAACCATGGAATCCACCACTTAGACAATCTAGGAAAATTACCGCATCCACCCATTAGCTAATCTAGAACTCAATATCACTAGATTGACCAATTGACATATGCACAAGCATGCATACATATAGAAACAAACATGTCTCTAAAAGTTTAAGTTGCAATTACATTCAACATAGTTTGGGGGGGCTACAACCACTCCAATGAGCCCTAACACATATTAACAAGGAAATACCTTGATCACAATGTAACACCTCACTATACCAAATCAACACTATCCAACTTTAAAAAAACATAGCAATCATCCTAAGAACATCTTGATAATCAAGGCAACACCTCACTATGGAAAGACACGCTATTCAATTTGTAGTAGAGTATAAAATATCCCCTCTACTAGGATGGCCATCATTTGGATTTTTGATTCACCAAAATGACCACTATGTTGTACTTTATGCATGAATGACCATGGAGCTATTGTCTCTATAAATTGGTGACTATACAATTCCATTGAGGCATGAAGGATGATAAAAAATTTAGACCACAAAGTCTTCCTTATGGCTGGAACAAATGTATATTGTACTACAATAGATCAAACTCATACACGATGATCCCAACATAGACATGAAACCCATGAATTCACAAACATAAAATTTCATATTCACACAACAACCACATTGAGAACTATAGCTTGAACATATAACATCACAATTTAATAACATCACTGATCACACATAATGCACATCCACAATATACTATTTCACTGATTTCTCAACTCTCCTAATCTCATATACTCTTCACTACTCTTCACTAATTTGTATCATGAATTCTAATCTCATATACTCTTTTGCTAATTTGTATGATGAATTTGGTATCAAAATTATTCCAAAAGTTGAATATGTAGGTTTTATGAATGTATAGCTACATTTTGTATACACCTCTACCGGAGCAGTTCCAAAGCTCCCATTTGGTACAAGTTGGGAGGATGCTGGCAAAGGTTGTGGAGTTTGGCTTTACAACAACCAATTGCATTTGGTTGAAAGTTTCTAAAGCCTTTTCAACAAATACATTTTGTTAACATCTTGCTACCAGGGCGTTCCATGAGAACACATTTCTTTGAGGCATTCTGTCAAACAGTTCTCGTGCCTTTGTGTATGCTTCAACATTTTTGCATACATGTCTATCAGGGCATTTGCAACTACATCTGACAAAATTTCTCTATCCATTACACTGCGGTGAATGTCCATGCCATGTTCCAAAGCTCCCATATTGGCAGATGCGGGACGAATACTGGCAAAGGTTGTGAAGTCTGGCTTTACGGCTGCCAATTGCATTTAGTTGAAAGTTTCTAAATCCATTTCGAACAAACGCATTTTGTGCATATTCTGCAACCATAGCATTCCATGAGACCATATTTCTTTGAGGCATCCGGTCAAACAGTTCACGTGCCTTGCCTATGCTTGAAGTGATTTTAACCACTTTGGCACAGGTCGGGAGTACACTGCAAAAATATGTTTGAAGTGATTTTAGCCACTACGGAATGAAAGAGGATACTTAAATCCTCAAATTTTCCGGCATGGGCTGCAGCTCTGGTGTTATGGAAATTTAGACAGCCAACGACTTGCTCAGAACACGTTCCAGAAGTGGTTACGCTCTGGTAGTCATAATGGAGAACAACACTCTTTATAGCTTTTACGGAAAGAACATTGTTGCGCTGTTGTAATATTGTCGAGCAGGGCAGCGGATCAAAACTATTCGAAGCTGCAACTTCTTCAGATGTTGCGGACGGTCCAAGCTGTAGATAATAAGTCGTACCGCAAAGCATTCCGGAAAACACTTAACGGGAATCCACCAAACTTATGCGCGGGAAAAGAGTTTGAATTTTGGATGTTAACAGCAACGGTTGTTTGAACATAACGGATGTTGTTGAAAGGAATGGGCCCACATCACACCTAAGTCAAAGCTTAGTGTGTGATGTTTAAGGGTACGGGGGGCTTCCTTAAAAATCTCAGTGTATGCTGTTTAGCTTTTTTAGGAATATTTTAAAGTTCTTGGTCCCATGGATTTAATCTTGCAATTTTGCTTAAAATTTTAACTCCAAAATTTAAGGAATGGACTGTAGTGCTTTGATAAAAAATAATAAATAAATAAAAATTCTCACATTTTTATTTTCTAATAAGAACTGAAAATTTTAGATGAGAGACAAGTGGCATAAAAAACTCCTAAGCAGTAGGGGCAATTTCTAGCCCCACCCCAATTTCACCAGCTGAAATATTCATTCCTATATTGTAGGGGCTCCTATTTTTTTGGAAAAGATTCCAATTAATCTCGTAGCACGATTATTTTTTTCCCATGGGACCTCCTGCTCCATGGAAATAGAAGCCCAAGCCCCCCATGGGACCATGCAGTAAGCCCAACAGAGAATTTGTTGTGTCATGTTACTATCCAACGAATTTGCAATTAGCAAATAGAAGAAGAGAATAAGGGGCGGCTAAAGGCAATAAGAGGAGGTTGGAAAATCATGTTTCCAGAGAAAGAGGGCAGAGGACTAATCTGGAAGGAGCTGCAAGATTGGGCAGTCGAGCATATGATGTGACATTTAACAGTTTGAAATGTATTGAATGTGTTCTTTTTTCCAAAGATGGAAATCAGACCAAACTAGTGTGAGGGGAAGATCAAGAGTTGGATAGAATAGAAGACAGATGGAATTGTCTAAAAATTGTAAATGTATTCTTTTCATGAAATCTGATGGAATAAATATCTTTGATTTGTTTTTAAATTCAAATGTAATGTTGATGCAATCGATGAAATTGTCAAATGGAATTGTCGATTTAGTGTCTTTGACTGTGGAGTCTTTTCTAGCCTGTCATTTTGAGGATTTTGGGATTGAGTGCATTAGTAGAGGGCATTGTGTGAGTCCCATCTTCATCACTTGTTGGAAACTATTAATATTATGGTATGCGTTAAGAGGAGAGAGTTAATTTTAAACTCAATCCTTTGAGTTTGGTTAAATATCCCTCTACTCTTTCCCTTTTTTCACCCAGGTCTTTATTCAATTTGATATTTTCCTATAAAAGTTTATCATAATTATGATATTGTTATCATGATTCAATTGTGTAGTTTTACGAGTCAAATTCATTGATCCATGTTTCATGAGTAAACAGGGTTCAATGAGTTTGACTCGTAAAACTACATGGTTGAATCTTGAAAGCAATATCATAATTTGACGCGTTGTAAGAAAATACCTCCTACTTATCAATTGATGAGCTAAAAGGGCTCTATAATGAATGGTTAATACGGCACAACACTTGCTAAATGTTTTGCAAATGGGGTTGCAAACTAAGTGGGCTTAACCTTGGAGAAAACTTTGTGGTTAAGCACGCTTGACCTGGAGTAATACTAGGATGGGTGACCTCCTCTGGAGGCCCAGTGCTTCACCTCTGTGAACATCACCTACATGTAATGAGTGCTAAGTGGATCATTCAATATAATGAGAGATGGGTTCTTATGAACCACTACTCATGAAACATGGGTCAATGAGTTTGACTCATAAAACTACATGGTTGAATCCTGATAGCAATATCATAATTTGACATGCTGTAGAAAATACCTCCTATTTATCATAATTATTTTATAACTCCTTGGTACTTGTCTCACTAAGTTTTAGAACATTTGCAATCAACTACCATCTTCACAATTAGTTACCATCCTAATCTTTGAGGATCATCATACACTTTTGGATTGTCATTGTGGACATCTAAATTTGGACACTTAATTTATCCAAATTCATCCCCTTTCATCTTATTTTCATTAATTAAGTAATACTACTATTATTTAATTAATAGCTTTAATTTTTCCAAATCCCTAAGGTATTTAATCAATAATACCTTATCTCTTTAATCCTCTTTTCATCAAATGAATTAAATAAATATCATATTTATTTAATTCCTCATATGTCACATCCTCCATCATTTTTATCTTATCCTAATCCATCATCTAATCTCATCATTAGGATGTGCACATGCCTAATCCTTGATTAAGATGTGTCACATCCTCCAACTTTTGCAAGTTGGCCTCTAATCTCTCTTAGCCACCTAACCTTCCTCTAACCCCTCATCAACTTGTCTAATCACCCCCTTTAGTCAAATCCTCTCATCTTTCAAGGAATAGTAAATTCTTTTCTCTTCCCCATATTCCTTTACTTGACATGTGTCCTTAGTCAACCTCATTAAATGCTTTTCTTTTTTGACAAGGCATCTCCCTTCCCCATGTGAATTTTTAATTCACCTTTTAATCCCAAGGCACCCAAAGGAATTTTTGAATTCCTTCACTTCTCCCCACATGTCCTTCACCTATTCTTTATTCTTTCCCATCCTCCCATAAGGATATTTGAGGAATTTTTAATTCCTCACATGTCCTCTCACCCACATGGGGACAAGGACCTCCTTTATGAGGAGATTTTTTCCAATCCCAAGGTACTTTGTACCCCCCTCCATGTCATGTACTTCTCCTTCCACCTCATGTCCACTTCACAATTTAGGGCTATCTCACTTGCCACATGTCAAAATGTGAGGGCTTGTGAGTTCTCAACTCACCTTAGCCCTACATCTTGATATTTGGTGGCTCAATCTTGGCCATTCATTTGTCTTAGGAATTCTCAAAATTCCTATAAATACCCCCTCTTTTCTCTCATTTTGGGAGAGATCATTTTTGCTAGCCAAACTCTTGCAATTTTGTTTCTCAATTTATACTTAGCCATTTTCATGTTTTTATCCACTTGCACTCATCCTCACAACATCATTTAGTTTGCATCTTGTGCCATCCAAGGAGCATACACATCCAAAATCGAAGAGCCAACCAAAGGATCGATTCGACGCAAGGTATAAGGTTCCATTTCGTTGCTTTTTATCTTGTGTTGTTTCCAACTTAAGCTAATCTTGAGGTGTAGGTTGTTTTGGTGTTTGTTTGCACTCTTTTGCTTGCTGCTTGTTTTCTAACGCTCACATTCGACCTATCACATTTCTGGCACGCCCGGTGGGACCCACAAATGGGTCTTTTTCTTTCACGTTTGCTATTTTTTGTATTTTTTGTAGAGTGGCGGACCTGTCCCTACAGAGTGGCAGACCTGTCCTTATGCAGTGGCGGACTTGTCCTTCTACTCTTTCTTCCTAGGGCTGCCATTTCCACAGCGTTTGTCTGATTGACTCTGTTCAAAGGCAGTTCTTATTTTTTCATGCTCTTTCCAACGATATATAACACTTGATACTTTTGAGAAGTTGGCCGGGGCACCTTTTTTTTTCCAGTGGTGGACCTGTCCTGGAGTGGCAGACCTGTCCTAACTCTATGGCAGACCTGTCCTAGTGCAATGGTGGACCTGTCCTTGTGCTGTGGCAGACCTGTCCTAGTGCAGTGGCAGACCTGTCCTACAGTGGCAGACCTGTCCTAGTGCAGTGGCGGACCTATCCTTGTGCTGTGGTAGACCTGTCCTAGTTCAGTGGTGGACCTATCCTAGTGCAGTGGTGGACCTGTCCTTATGTTGTGGCAGACTTGTCCTAGTGCAATGGCGGACCTATCCTTGTGCTGTGGCGAACCTGTCCTAGTGCAGTGGGGGACCTGTCCTGCAGTGGCAGGCTTGTCCTTATGCTGTGGTGGACCTATCCTAATGCAGTGGCAGACCTATCCTAAAGTGGTGGACCTGTCCTGATAGAGTGGCAGACCTGTCCCTGCAGAGTGGCGGACCTGTCCTCCCGAAGGTAAAATTTCAAGTTTTTGCCGATTGTCTTTTGGTAAATTAGGCACATAGTTTAATTAAAGGGGGTCAATAAACCTTGTTTGGCGTGCTTGTGGAAGGTTATTTGATGTATCCAATCCCCTTGCGCCATTTGGCGATCCTGGGTGACGAGAAATCGTAGCTTCCCAAGTCCTTTGAGTCACCCCATTTTTATTTTCTTAGTGGGACCTGATTGGGGATTTCATCACCCCAAGGGACGATTCCAACCACGCATACCGGTGGGGTATATAAAGGGGGGAGAGTGAAAGTTGTACCTCAATCCAACCATGTTGTGATTGGCGAAGCGTCGGGATGATGTGAAGAGTTGGTCCGAGCCTTTAGTATCTCACTAAGGTTCCCGACTCACGCTTGTAACGGGTTGGTGTTCACGGTTTGGGCCTCACGTACCGTGCGTATATCGAGGACTCCTTAGCAACCATGTTCATCCTAGAGTAGAAGACTTTGTTAGCCATACCCATTTCTACTAAATCTTAGGGTTGTGCGTCTGAATTGTCTTTCTCATGCAAAACCAGCCATTTTTTAGTCTAGCCAAATCTGTTTATCAGTGTTTGCTATATTTTGGGTCCTTTGCCTTACCCATCCATCAAAAAATAAGGCTTAAACTTATCCTTTGGCAGACCTGTCCCTTCAGTGGTGGACCTATCCTTCCGGTGGCGGACCTATCCTCACATAGTGACGGACCCATCCTTACAGAGTGGCAGACCTATCCTTCTACTCTTTCTTCTCGGGGTCGCCATTTCCACATTGTTTATCCGATTGACTCCGTTCAAAGGCAGTTCTTCTCATTTTTTCATGCTCTTTCCGATGATATATACCACTTCATACTTTTGAGAAATTGGTAGGGGCACCTTTTTCTTCACCATCTGCCTCCTCGAGGGGGGTATACCCTACCATTCTCATCCATTTACTCGTTCTGAGTAAACATCCACCCATTTCATACATCCTTGCATCATTCTGAACTCTTTTTCTATCAGTTCGCTCATCCGTTTACTCGTTCCGAGTAAACATTCATCCATTTCACACATCCTTTCATCATTCTGAACTTTGGTTCTATCATTCTGATCATCCGTTTACTCGTTCCGAGTAAACTTTCACCCATTTAACACATCCTTTCATCATTCTGAACTTTGGTTCTATCATTCTGATCATTCGTTTACTCGTTTCGAGTAAATGTTCATCTATTTAACATATCCTTTCAGCATTCCAAACTCTCATTTTGTCATTTCGATCATTTGTTTACTCGTTCTGAGTAAACTTTCATCCATTTAACACATCCTTTCATCATTCCGAACTTTGGTTCTATCATTTTGATCATCCGTTTACTCGTTCTGAGTAAACGTTCATCCATTTAACACATCCTTTCATCATTCTGAACTCTCATTCTATCATTTCGATCATTTGTTTACTCGTTCCGAGTAAACTTTCATCCATTTAACACATCCTTTCATCATTCTGAACTCTCGTTCTATCATTTTGATCATCCGTTTACTCGTTCTGAGTAAACATTCATACATTTCACACATCCTTTCATCATTCCGAACTCTCATTCTGTCATTTCGATCATCCGTTTACTCGTTCTGAGTAAACGTTCATCCATTTAACATATCCTTTCATCATTCTGAACTCTTGTTCTGTCATTTCGATCATCCGTTTACTCATTCCGAGTAAACGTTCATCCATTTAACATATCCTTTCATCATTTTGAACTCTCGTCCTTTCATCATTCCAATCATCCGTTTACTTGTTCTGAGTAAACGTTCATCCATTTAACACATCCTTTCATCATTCTGAACTCTTGTTCTATCATTTTGATCATCCGTTTACTCGTTCTAGGTAAACATTCATACATTTCATAGTCCCTTTCATCATTTTGAACCCTCGTTTTATCGTTTTGATCATTTGTTTACTCGTTCCGAGTAATCGTTCATCCGTCCCGATCAACCGTTTGCTCATTTTGAGTATTTGTTCATCCATTTCTCCAATCAAATCATTGCTTTCCCCATCCAAATCCCCTGGACTTCGTCTCGGGTTATTATCCAAATTGACAGAAGTGTCTGATCTGGTCGTCATCATTAATATCCTCTTAGGATTGTCACCCATCCTAAGTTAATCATCATCGTCATTAATCAATCCATTTTCAATCTCAAAATTAGTTTGGTGCCATAATCATCTATCTATCCTTTAATCTGATCAATCGACACCTTAAGTCACCTAGGGTGATTTCTGAACTTGGTTTAGAATCCCTTTCATCATCTTATCTAATCCATCATCCAATCTAATCAATCGTTTCATCATTGATCTTATCCAATCTAATCTAATCCAATCCAATCATCCTATCAATCTGATAATCGATCTGCTTCCATCTCGAGAGCAGATTCGATTATTCGTAATCATCAGCGATAATCAATCCAATCATCAAATCAATGATCCATCGTGATAAATCCGATAAATCTAATGGGGCTTTTAATCAATCCAGATCGATAAATCGATTTTGGCTTTTGTCCATTTCCATCCAAATGTTTATCAATAATATGCATCATCAAATGTGAATTCTTATCCTCCATCAATGGTGATTAAAGAAATACAATTAGGTCCTGTGTCTGTTGATCCATTTCCCTCATTGTCCTTTCTCCACCCACATTCCAAAATCCAATCACCCCATTAAGTTATCCCATCATGTCTTCATCTATGCGTAATCACACTCCTTATGCTACCTTTGACAAGGGATGTCCACCATATCCATCATATCCTTCATCTACATCATCCCTTTATCCTAGTTTTCCATCACAATACCCCTATCTTGATCCCCCATCGACATCCTCTTATCTCAATCCTTCATCCACATGTACCCACTACCCTAATCTTCCATACCAATCCACTCAGCCTAATCCTACATTCACACCTTCCTATCCTAGTCAAACACACCCATCAACTTACCGTAATCCAACATCTGCATCTCCCTGTCCCAACATCTGCATCTTCCCTACAATCCACCATCCCAATACCTTTATTGTATATGCCGCCCATATCTTCTACCAACGATCCACCATCCATGTCATCCTATCCTAATTCCCCATGCCCATATCCTTACCTTAATCCTCCATCCAGTTTTAATCTTCCATCTAATCCTAGTCCACTAATCCATAAACCTTCATCCACTCCCACCTCACCATCTCAGCCTAGCATATTCAAGTTTCTCCAAGGACTTATAACAAAGGAAACATCCCCCACTCCACACATTGCAGTTGTGAAACCATGCCATCCCAACCCATCATCCATGGTGGATTAGTGGCGAGACCCTTCTCCAGCAACACCTATCATTGATGATACCATCACATCCTCTGAATCGGTCCCCATCTCCTACCATCCACATCCATTCCCCTCTCCACATCTCAGATCTCCATACCATCCATCCCTACCATCCATTGAACACCACCCCCCTACTTGACACGTCCCGAACCTATCCACTTATTTTAAATCAATCCACTTCCACTCCTAGTATCCATTCCACTAGGAATATCTTGAATCCTCCATCCTTCCATCTTCCCCACTTGAAGAGTCCCCCCATGACTCCATTATCATGCCTCCCGCACACAATGAGTCATGCCAAGAGCCTGATCCAAAGCATGCCAACATATCCCCTCCTCCAGATCAAGGTCCTACCATTCCATCTAGTCTACCGCAAGATCACAATCCCCCATCCATTCCATCCCATGATCCTCTTGACATTCAAGATTCTACCACTCCATCTCTGTCTGCTACCACAAAATTAGATCCTATCATACCCCCTACTCCCTCTCTGGATACCACCATCCAAATGCTGCTATCCCATCATCCCCTTCTCAAGATCCCCCATCATTGCCTAAAAATACTATCCCCACACCGCTTTCATATCCCCTTGGTACTCTCACATTCTTCCATGGTGGCCTCCTTGTAGAAGAAAAACATAGTATATATACCACCCATCAGCCCCCACCTAATAATGGACTCGCATCATGTTTCAGACAAAAATCCTTGTCATGGTCAGATGCTCCAAGAACGCATGAACTATCAAAGGGGAAAAGGTCTGAGCCTTCCGCGAGCAAGGTATTTTAGAGGCCATCCAAGTCAAAAGAACAAATCTGCATGCAAGGTCTTGGATCTATTCCCCAAGACTCACAATCTAAATGCGTTAATTTTAACATCTAGGCACGTCCTCAACAAGCCTTTTCAAAATAAATGTTGGCTCTTCCATCGGCTCCGCAAATCATGTGTTGCCATCCCTCCTCCTCTATCATGTCGCCTCAAAACAACCATCCATATTCCTCCTTCATTTTCTCCATCCATTTTGGTTCCTTACATCCCTCCATCCACCATCTCCCATCCTTCATCTACACTATCCATCTTGGGTTCTGCCATCCAAGATCGCACTCCATCTCATCCTTTCACCATCCAGCTTTTCTATACATGTCATCCATCCGCCAAACATCCTCCTCGCACATATCCCATAATCGCGGGATCCAACAAAATTTTATACCCTAGAAAGCATCCACATCTGCATGCCGATACATACTCCTACCTCCATTGCTCCACATCGTCCATCCCCTCACACCCATCCCATTGCTAATAAATGCACTTTGGATGCTAACATAAAAATGCATAAATCCAAACATCCACATAAACCTAAATCTCCCCATGTTCCCTCTATATGACATGTTGAAGAAAAGAAAAAAAAAATCCAAAATCCAAATCAAACCCATCAGCCACAAAGGCCCACTAAAGCAAAAATCAAAACCATGTGGATCCCAAAGAAAAAAGATGCAATGCCATCAAATGAAAAATCTGTAAGAACATCCAAAGTTGCTAATCCAAAAGCTAACCATACCCACCTTTCATGTCCTAAGTTTGTTTTGGGTCCCTATGTCCCGAAATTCACTATTCCATCTCCTCCATTATCCCCACATTCTCCATCCATTAATCCTTTTATCTTTTCACATCCACCACCACATGTGCCAATGTTGGTCTTGAACTCATCTCCCCATCACATATCCACCCCGTCATTCTATCCATACCATTTCCAACATCCCACCCATTATCCCCCATATCTTCCCCATCAAATTCCTCTCATACATCTTCTAGCATAATCCATTTCTCCTAATAAGGTTGTACCAACATCCAACAGTCAATTTGAACTTGAGCTCTTAATACCTCGTATAGAACTTGATGCTTGAGTCCTTCATCCATAACCTTATTGCATGTCTTCTAAATACACTTATTTGCCTCCCTATCCTTATCCATCTCCTTCTGCATGCTATGCAAAAAGTTCAAAAATCCAAAAAGTAAAAAATCAAAAAAAGTAAAAAAAGTAAAAAAAAAAAAAATTAAAGAGTAAAAAAATCCAAATCAAAATCAAAAAATCAAATAGTAAGAGAAACAAAATGCTGTCCAATGGTGAAACTTGCTTGGAAATAGCGGATAAGTACCATGATGAAAACGGCAAGCGGGCATCGTGCATAAATCTACATCTACACTCGGGGTAGCCTGGCGATGCATTTCCTCCATCACGCTTTATGGCTACGCTTTCGGCTTTTGGCTATGCACCCATCTTCTTGCTATACATCATTTTCATCCATCCCCTCCATCCCATCGAGTTTACACATCTTGCTTGGCATATCTCTTTTATCCCAATCCTTCCATCCTCCTTGTGATCTTGATAACCAATGGGACAAACATATAAGCATGCTTTCTGGACACCTCTTAGCATACATTCCTCATCGGCACTATCCCTGATCTCATTCACCTTCCACCATCCACCCTCATCTCCCTTCCATATCCATTCCATTTTCCATCCATCCACTCCTTCCCTCTCCTTCTCTTCCATCCCTCATACCTCCTTGTTTATCCGTTAGGCATCTATCTTCCTTTGTGATATAGTCCTTGGAGACATCATTCACTCCATCAAATCACTCCCTTCCATTTCCCTATCCTTATCTCCTTATCGATATATCCATCTCCCCATCCTTATCTTTTATCCCTCCACACAATCGATATATCCATCTCCCCATCCTTGTCTTTTATCCCTCCACACAATCGATATATCCATCTCCCCATCCTTATCTTCCTATCCTTCCATCATGGCATCCATTTTCATCTATCCAACCAGTCTTTTTCATCTCCGAATCCTTATCTTCCTATCCATCAATCCAACGAATCCTTTTCATCTCCCAATCCTTATCTCTTTCTCCTCATCCCATCTTATAATCCCTTGTCATTGGTATCTCTCCATCATATCATCCTCCCAATTCATCTTTTGATGATTTGGATAACTATCCCATCCCTGAGCTTTGTGTCGTCACCATCCTTCGATCCTATCCAATAGGTCTATCTTGTCCCATCGTGTCGGTCCAATCATTTTATCCTCTTATCTAGGGTTATCTCATCATCTTTCATCCATCACTTGTCTTTGGCCTTCTGCCGAACTATGTTGCCCCTACGCTTTCACATAGGCAAGGTCGATCATTTGATCCACCCCCGGGGTTCCATCCATCATTGATCTATATTGTCCACTTTTCTCCTGTTCTCCATCCTATCTTGGTCATCCATCGAAATCTCCATCATGGTGCAGCCGTCAACTTTTTTGCTCCGAGACTCACGAGGGCTCCTAAAGCTGCAGTAGAGCCAAGACTAATCTTTGATAGGCCCCTAAGCCTAGGTAAGCTAGGATGTTAGTCTCTATGTCGGCGTCGTCAAGCTAAGCCCATATCTAACTGGATCTTAACAAATGAGATCCACTTGTATCATCAAATCCAATGGAGTTATGAATATCTTGTGTGTATCAATCTTTTAATTTAGTATGTCATCATTGATGTAATGGGATGCATCCTTCTAACAAACCTCATCAATCCCATCCCCTTTGATTGATCCTATGGCAAAGGACATTTGAAATTAATTGTGATCTTTTGATGCTTTTGGCTTTTGTTTATCATTTGAGCTCCTTATCATCACTTGTCATGGTCGCCTTGATCCATCATATCATGGTGTGCTTTGACTAGTCAACATAGGGGTGTATCTTGATCTTTTCTATCTTCTCGGTTGTCCCACGTAGTACCCACCAAGATCCCTGAGGTCTTGTGTTACGCTGGGGCATCCTTGTGTGCTTGTGGTTATCCCAATACCTGGCCCGACCAAGGTCATCGTGACTTTGGGGTGTTGGGATAGCCTTCTTGTTTGTTATGTTTGTTTTATGCATTAGACACTAATCCACCTTGGTTCTTCATACCTTGGCGTCTTGTGTCTTATACTATAGCAAAAATCAATGCTCCTAATGATGGCAACTTGCATCTCATCTTTTCATTGCATCATCTTCTTCAACTCCCCCTGCATCATCTCATCCATTTCGAGAGCCCACCCGTGTTCTCTTGAACCCACATGTCCTCTCGAGGGGGCATCCTTCATCCCTAATTTTCATCATCTTTTTCCCTTCCTAATCATTCAAAGGAATGATTGGGGAATCTTTCCCAATCTAACCATCTTCTTCTAGGTTCTATGTTTTAATGATCTTTGAAATGATGCCACTTCGTAACACCATCTCAAAGAGGGGAAAAATGTGGACATCTAAATTTGGACACTTAATTTATCCAAATTCATCCCCTTTCATCTTATTTTCGTTAATTAAGTAATACTACTATTATTTAATTAATAGCTTTAGGCCCTTTTCAAATCCACGGGTATTTGAAATCAATAATACCTTATCTGCTAATCCTCTTTCATCAAATGAATTAAATAGATATCACATTTATTTAATTCCTCATATGTCACATCCTCCATCATTTTTATCTTATTCTAATCCATCTTCTAATCTCATCATTAGGATGTGCACATGCCTAATCCTTGATTATGATGTGTCATATCCTCCAACTTTTGCAAGTTGGCCTCTAATCTCTCTTAGCCACCTAACCTTCCTCTAACCCCTCATCAACTTGTCTAATCACCCCCTTTAGTCAAATCCTCTCATCTTTCAAGGAATATTAAATTATTTTTCTCTTCCCCATGTCCTTTATGACATGTGTCCTTGGTCAACCTCATTAAATGCTTTTCTTTTTTGACAAGGCATCTCCCTTCCCCATGTGAATTTTTAATTCACCTTTTAATCCCCCAAGGCACTCAAAAGGAATTTTTAATTCCTTCACTTCTCCCCACATGTCCTTCACCTATTCTTTATTCTTTCCCATCCTCCCATAAGGATATTTGAGGAATTTTTAATTCCTCACATGTCCTCTCACCCACATGGGGACAAGGACCTCCTTTATGAGGAGATCTTGTCCAATCCCAAGGTACTTTTTACCCCCCTCCATGTCATGTACTTCTCCTTCCACCTCATGTCCACTTCACAATTTAGGGATATCTCACTTGCCACATGTCAAAATGTGAGGGCTTGTGAGTTCTCAACTCACTTTAGCCCTACATCTTGATATTTGGTGGCTCAATCTTGGCCATCCATTTCCCTTAGGAATTCTCAAAATTCCTATAAATACCCCCTCTTTTCTCTCATTTTGGGAGAGATCATTTTTGTTAGCCAAACTCTTGCAATTTTGTTTCTCAACTTATACTGAGCCATTTTCATGTTTTTATCCACTTGCACTCATCCTCACAACATCATTTAGTTTGCATCTTGTGCCATCCAAGGAGCATACACATCCAAGATTGAAGGGCCAACCAAAGGATCGATTCAACGCAAGGTATAAGGTTCCACTTCGTTGCTTTTTATCTTGTGTTGTTTCCAACTTAGGCTAATCTTGAGGTGTAGGTTGTTTTGGTGTTTATTTGCACTCTTTTACTTGCTGCTCATTTTCTAACGCTCATATTTGACCTATCACAGTCATAAACAATGGAAATTTTTCATAATGTTAGGGTTTATTGAGTTAGGTAGCATTATGATCTTGAGTAGAGTATTTTTTCTTGTTTATTACTTTGGAACACCACCTACCTCACTACTTCATAATGTATCATATACAACTACAAATTAAAAATGTCATCATGACACCAATACATAGTCACTTACTAATCTCTTGGCTTGCTCTTGAGTAATGTTATCATTTTTTTACCCCAAATACTAAGGCATATTCTATCATATCTAGATCATTTTCCATTATTTTGACATATTCTCTTCAAGTTGCAAGGTCTTTGTAGGATCTTAAATTCAATAGTTCTAATGAAACTGTCATCAAACATGAAATTTTCAAAATCCTTAATTTTTACATCATTAATAATACCATCACTATCAAATTATCCTATAATTATTAATAGCTCTTGGATGTATGACCTTAATTATCCTCCAAGTGATGCTACATCCTTTATGGGATCATTAAATGGCATAAACTAATTATATCCTTGTGTTTTATTGTAACTGATAAATGTTTGTGAGAGAATTAGTACTTGATTATGGTATCTGACATGAGTGGTCACAATAGGTTTGGAATTTTAATAGCTACAAAAAGCATAAATAGTATAATCACAATGATGAATCCTATGGTACATTATGTATGTCCATTTATCTAGATCTCTTCCACCTTGAATCAACCACAACAACTAATGATCTATGGTGAAATATTAGAGAATATGTTTGAAAAACAAGATGTAATGAGAGAGAATCAATTAATAAGTTTAAATTTATAAGAATTCAACACAATATAGGATTTATTTACCAAACTGAATTTAATTAGGTTTCAAATCAAACATTGTGGAATTGAAAAGCAAGATGAAAATTTTGTCTTAAGTGTCCTACCCATGGTACATCATCACTACTGAATGTTTGTTTCTACTTTCCATGCAACAAAATATCTCTTGGTGCATGCTTCTCTATGCCTTCACTTGTGAATTTTGTTGTTTCTCTCACAAAAAAATGAGAAAAAATAATTCAAATGGTACTTTGAAGTCTTAAATACCACAGGATCTTGTTACAATATAACAAAGGCTCTAAAATATAATGCATAGAAACAAAATAAGGATCAAGGTAAAGGCATAAAATTACATACTCCATCTATTTCATCTCTCATTAAAAGAGAAAAAAGTTTGAAGAGAGGCCCACATGTAGTTATTGAAATAAAATTGGGCATGAAGAACACCAATGATATAACAAGGAAATTGATGTGTTCAAGAACCTTCTTGAACAAAATAAATCTAGTTTTGTACATAAATGATAGTGGTTCTTCTTATTCTCCATCCAAATCATCCATAAATCTTAAAAATATAAGAAAAAGGTTATGAAACTATTTTCTCTTACAAACACCACTTCAAACTTGAGTGGCTTCTTGATTCTAGAGTATCACACCATATTGTTGCATCAAAGAATTGTTTTCTATATTTGAGCCTTGTTCATTCCCACCAATTTTGATAGTAAATAACACCTATATGTCAGCTTATGAAAAATGATATATTGATATTGGTGAAGGAACATTCATTGATGTACTTGATGTTCCTTTCTTACCCATAACCTTCTTTCTATTTATCATGATCACACATAGCGGTCGACACAAGAAAAATAGTTGAGTGTGCACCAAACCTAGTGATCAGATAAGATTTAAAAAGTAAAGACATCATTGAACTATAAGGAATATTAATCACGATTCTATATTTTTTTCCTCTTCTTCCTTTGGTTTTACTAAAATTGATGATGGTTTTAGTATAGATGAAACTGATTCCTTCATCGTGCAAAATGATATACTATTTTGTTATTTGAACCTTAGAGTTCTATCATACTCATTAGTTTCTACACCTTACACTACTATCATTTCTCCTTCACATCCTACTTATTTATGATTGATTGTTCCTATATCTTTGAAATAAAAATGAAAATTGATAACATTGCATCATATCAATGAGCAAGATCAATTATAGATCATAATTGAATTTTCAACAAAATAACTATCACTCAAATGGATCAAACTCATGGATGACCATGATAATAACCATAAATTGAAGAAACTATAATTAAAAGGAACTAGAGACTATTAAGGAACAAAAAATATAAATATAATGGTTGTCAATTATATATGAACCATCAATTTTTGGCTCAAAAGTCTTAGACAAAGATGTGAGAGCATGTGAGATTGATTCCAACTTTGATGCCAACTAACACTATGGCACATGTAGCTTAGAATAATGGAAAATACTCTAGATTGTAGAATCAAAAAATATTGATTTGATCTTTGATATTCTAATTAGTGTGACTTTTGGTGTGATTACCAAATGTAACTTCATTCCCACAAAATCAAGTAAGATATTATCTAAATATTGGAGAATCTAGTATACCATTAAGCTTAAAGAATGCTTGAATTAATTTCATGGTTGGTGGTGTGGGACAAAAAGAGGATTACAAGATGATGTCACCTACTATAGGAGAGAGGATCCCTAAGGAACTGTCCTAGACAAGTATCTTAAAATCTTTCAATTGCACGAAAGGTGACTTTCCTCTGTTCTACTTAGTAATAGAGATCTCCTTAGCCCAGATCATGTTATAGTGGGGGATTGATGTTCAGTGAGAATAAATGTCTTTCTATTAAGTGATGTGCTCAAGAAAAATATTCTAAGGACTTAGAACAAAAAAAAGTTAATTTGATAGCTAGTATTGAAATATACAAATTGAAATCCTTACCTTTTATATTACTTATCCTATGTGTGTAGTGGTAGTTGGAGGGAGACATGAGGAGTAAATAAAAGCTCACAATGAAGGAATAAATTTTAATGTTATACAATTAGATGGAAACAAAAGCTACAAGTGTAGAATTTTGTACAAGGTATAACCATATGTTCATACATCAAGGTATAAGGGTAAAAAAATTGTAAAAAAATAATGTTACCATTTTTTCAATATGAAAGATTATTCTTTATTTATCAAATCTTCCAAATAATGGTGATGTATGTTTGACTCCATGATGCTCCATTAATAGGTTTGGGTGAAAATTTTACCTAATTTTGGTAAGGAACTTGCAATTTCTGGCTATGATACCATGTTAGAGCAACCAGGATCTACAAGAAAATTTAATGATATCTTCCACAAGTGAATAATAAGAAAAAAACATGTCTATCAATAAAAATGAGTGTATAAATTATACAATAATTTCATTGCATATAAAGGAAATATTGAGGAGGTAGGACTTAGGTATGAATAAACATATTACTACCCATCCATATGTGTATCACATGTAATATGACAAGTGAGAGAGAATGTGTAATTGTGCATGAGACAAGTTTCTCAAAATGTGTGTACATGTATCTCAACCATATGAAGTAAGATAAAAAATAAAGGAAATATTTCCTTGCATATAAATGAAAGATAGAGGAGGTAAGAAGGTAGGAATAAACATCATATTACTACCCATCCATATGTGTAGCACATGTAATATGACAAGTGTGACAATGTGTAACTGTGAATGAGATAAGTTTCTCAAAATGTGAGTACATGTGTCTCAACCACATGAAGTAAGATAAAAAATAAAAATTCCTTAAGTAGACTTAAAAAGTGTGAATGGGTCAACCTAGAAAGAGATATATATGCTAACTAGTTTGATTATAACCCTATTTACATTAACAATATCTTTATGTTGTAGATTATTTGAATACACTTGGATCATACATACCAACATAAATTTAAATAATTATTCAATATTGATGTTACCATGAACATACTAAAAAGTTCACATGACCACAAACTCATTCCACACCAATAGGAACATGGAAGATGAAAACATGCAAGTGCACAAAACATAGAGAAATGGGGCGAAATATAATGAAATCAACCATTCTATGGTCAATGATGAAATTATTATTCACTAAAACATTGAAAAATATTCCCTTGTGTGTGAGAGGTTGAGTTCAATTGATTGAAATGTTCAGATCTTATCATGGAGAAAAAAGAACATCTACTATAGAATTCTAAATTATGACTCTTAATATCTTGTGATATTGCTATTTGGATTCAACTATGTACTTTAACGAGTCAAACTCATTGACCCATGTTTCATGAGTAGTGGTTCACAAGAACCCATCTCTCATGATAATGAATGGTCCACTTAGCACTCATTGCATCTAGGTGATGCTCACAAAGGTGAAGCATTGAGCCTTTTCAGGAGGTCACCCATCCTAATACTACTCTAGCTCAAGCATGCTTAACAACAGAGTTTTCCCCAAGGTTAAGTCTACTTAACTTGCAAACCATTTGAAAAACCTTCAACAAGTGTTGTGCCATATGAACCATACATAATAGAGCCCCTTTAACTCATCAATTGATAAGTAGGAGGTATTTTCCACAAAATTTCAAATTGTGATATTGCTATGAGGATTCAACCATGTAATTTAATGAGTCAAACTCACTGACCCATGTTTCATGAATTGTGTTTCACAAACATAAACAACTCATCTTATACATCAAACTGCACCGTACTAAATATATATTATGAATAGGTAGTTATCTATATATTAATTATAAAGATAATTAGCCGGTAGGCTATTTGTGTGAACTTTGGTTAGAATTTTTGTCAACCTTCCCGGTTTTAGACTTTTCCAGTGCTAGGGAAAAGGTGACGGGTTGTTTTCCCGTTTTGGTGAACTTTGATCAAAATTTTTGTCAGCCTTCCCAGTTGTTGAGGTCTTTGGTGCTATGGAAAAGGTGGCAGATTGTTTTTTGATTTTTTAAATAAAAAGCATTTGGCGTAATGATAGAGAAGGCTAGCAAAATGGAATCAACATTAATTGCTGTATGGTTTTCGTGTAGTGGTGATGGTGCAAGTAACATATGTCTTTAAATTCCTTGATGTCTTTGCAATTTTTGATAACACATTGTTGGGTGTCATTCTTTGGGTTTATCTAGTTGTTCACGATAGCTATGAGTGAGGAGCGCAAGCTTCTGTGAAGGTGCAAGTGCGTTAATTGGCTATGGAATTTCTTTGAAGGTGGTTGGAGGTTATTTTGTGTTTTTTGCATGCGTCGATGGTTGAAAAAGCACTAGAAAAGTGTGGTTTGTGATAATTTTGTGCCCATTTTTTGCAAGTGGTAAAGAAAGAATGAAAGGAAAAGAAAGAAAGTGGGAAGAGGTGTATTTGAAGGAAGAGGTCCGAAGAGGTGCATATTGAAAAAACTATTTGTTGATTATTTCTAAAACAATTTATGTTATTTTCCAAAGGGGATTGTTGATTGTTGCTCTATAGCTTAGTCTAAATTGTTTGGTTTATGGTTCCCATGTAGCCGCCATGGGTGGAAGGAAATATTGTTTGTTTTGTGCATTTCTTGTGTTG
This sequence comes from Sequoia sempervirens, assembly GCA_007258455.2. Classification (NCBI taxonomy): domain Eukaryota; kingdom Viridiplantae; phylum Streptophyta; class Pinopsida; order Cupressales; family Cupressaceae; genus Sequoia; species Sequoia sempervirens. Next base: position 371,265,027 of record VDFB02105785.1, read on the forward strand.
AATTCATGTGTTTTTTGTGGGTTTTTTCATTTGGGTTACTCTTGAAACCAATATTGTTTCATTGTGTCGATTGTTGTTGAAAAGATTGTATAGTTTTGTTGGTTTTGGCATGTGGGTGACTGTTGGCTATATTGTTTCATTTATGGCTTATGTTTTGAGTGAGTAGTTGCAAAATAGTTAATTTGGTGTGTTTTTGGTTAATCTTGAAAGCAATATTTTTTGTGTTTTGTGGGTTTTGGCATGTGATTGACTGTTGGCTATATTGTTTCATTTATGGATTCGATTTTGTGTGAATGGTTGCAAAATAGTTAATCTGGTGTGGGGTGGGTGCATGAAGTTGGGTTACAATGTGTGGCCAATTTCAATTTTTTTTTGAAAACTCATAACGTGAGCACATTATAACGCACTAGCATTATGGAAATTTAAAAGAAAAAAAAGTGAAAGTGATTCATTTTATGTCTACTGTTCTTCTGCTCTACCTGCGGCCAAAAACCCTCATTTTTGTGCTCATATTCTAGGAGGAGGGATTGAGAAAAAATCTTCAACATTGGTTGCTATTTCTTTGCAAGGATGGTGCCATGACAATGATGAGGGGGGAGAGGTAAGTACTGTTTGCTATTTTTTTTTAATTTCTTAGTTTTAGGTTGATTTTGTTAGTTTTAGGTTATATTTGATATATAAATTTTTGAATTTGTAGGAGATGCAAATGAACCCATAAACCCACAAAATCCTCAACAAGAAGAGAAACCAAATCTTGAAGAATAAAATCTTGAACAAGAAAATCAACCTCAACAACAACCTCCTCCACCAATCCCTCAACACCCTCCTGACACTCAAAAAAATTTAATGAGTGAGATTGAGAACAACAAAAAACAAATTGAGGATTTTATTAGTAGGTTGAGTGATCCAAATGGTTCAACCATATAAAGAATGATCCTCACAAATTCATTGAAAGATATGTTAAAAAATGTGTATTCAATTAGCAAACAAATAACTGGATGGCAAGATAGGAGGCAGGTGGCTAAGGCATATGATGTAGGGTGAAGCCACATAAGTGGTTTACACTTTTTAAGAGGAAGGAAATTTTGACTTTTTCCTATTCTTCATATCAAATGGGTTTGGCCAAACCCTATGGTTTGATCGAACCAATTAAAAGGTTCAGCCGAACCAGTCACCGCCCCCATAAAAAAACAATATTTAAATGGGTTTGGCCGAACCTGGGTTTGGCCGAACCTAGGTTTGGCCGAACCCATTGAATATGACTAAAACAAAAAAAACACTTTCATTTTCACATTTTTACTGTGAACTTTACCAGTCACTATCTCCTTGCGCGCGGCGAACATAATCCGTAACGGCGACCCAAGAAAGTTTCTCTCACCGGCGAAAGCAAATTTCGGTTCCTCTCTTCAAACTGCATCATTCCAATTCGTATATCGACCACTATTGAGCACGAGGTATTTAAAATTCCATTTTTTAGAGTTCAAAATGCATGCATTTGTTTAATTTCGAAACCCTATATGTAAATTTTTTTAAATTTGTTGAATTCAAATTGCACTTGTTTGAAAGTTTTTAAAGCATTTTCAATATAGTATTTTGCTTCCCCGTTTTGCATAATCCAAGGGTTTGAGTAAGGAAAAATGAGTTTCCTCTGAAAGTTAGTGCAAAAAAAACATTATAATGGCTCTCAACATAGTCTAAAAAATAATTTTAAAACTACAAATTTAGGGTCAAACTTGTAGATGAAAATGCAAATTTCATACATGTAGGAGTGAACCATGAAATTCATATCTTTATTTGTTAAGGTGTTATAATATTAAATCTTATAAAAAATCAAGAATCATATCATTGATTACGTACATTACAATAAAATATCTCCGTATAACAAATGAAGCTAAAAACCCTAACCTTCTTTGTGAATTCTATAGTGTGTTTGCTACATGAGTAATTTTTTTTATGAAAACCATGTTTAGGAATGAAAATATCCAATCCCTTATGCTTCTAAACTAAAGTTTGCAATGCTTATGGTTCTTTTGGCATTACAGATTCTTGAATCATTTTATAATATAAAACCTACATATAACCTCCTTTGGCTCTAATAATTGTAAACCCTTTAGGATTTCTAAATTGTTGCATCTTGTCTTGATTTTCCCACCATTGTTATTCCTTTTGAAAATTTTACAAATTAGGCAAAGAATCCTTGCACTTATATAGAGGATCCTTATGTATGTTCTTAAAATTATTTAAGGTTAAATGACTTAATCTAAAATAAAGGCATATACGGATCTCTTGCAATTGTAACCTCTTTACTAGTGTTCAAACATATTTGATACCTTGATGGCATGACATAGATGATGTTGTTTGATATTGCTTTATCCATGGATACCCAAATAAAATATGAGATACATCTAAAGAAGAAAGAATATGACATAGAATAAGAACTTCCCTCATCTTTTAGACCAAAAAATTAAGGTAAAATAATGTATCCTATAGTTTCAATCAACATATCATTAGTCAATTTTAAATAAACCCTCAAATATGCATATGCTTGTTGATAAAATGATGATAAAACAAAAATTATTCAATGCATACATTTTATTGGTGAGTAAGATCAATAAACACACCCTTACATGGTTCATGATCCACACAAAACCAAATGACCATTATAATTATTTGGTAATATCTCACAATGTGAAAAAGGTGTCAAAAAAATTAGCATACCTAAATCATAAATTGACTTGTCATAAAGTGGGTGGGTAGCTTAGTGGTGGAGATTTGCATCCTAACTAGTTCATGGAAATTTCAACATGAGGAGAATTAATAGTAAAATAATAATATCTTTTGACAACATAGGCATCTAAGTACTCATTCCAAGATTGTTGAAGATACAAAATTAATACATTAGGATTTCAATTAAATATCACACTTTCCTATAAAAAAATCCCAATTGATCTATCTTTTGGTAGTGCATTTAGTTTGATATATTTTTCTTCCCCATACTTACAAGATTCCTTTATTATCAAAGCTTATTTACTCTAGTATGTTATCCTTGGTTCTCATATGAACTATATATATATAATTCAATCAAGATCCTCTTATCATTACAAATTTAAACTTAGCTTATTTTTTCTCCCAATTTCTTCTTAATGAACATATGGTCTTTCTTCCTCTATTAGCCTACTCATGCACCATCACCAACCATGAATGAATCTCCATGAAGCTAAATACCCATTTGTACTTGGTTGGTGTAAGTTGGGATTAGTGTTCCATTCACTTAAAATCTTATCTTTAATGTTGCTTTTTTCTAAATTCTTTCTAAAGGGCATAAATTACAGTCTAGAGCTTTGATTTTAATATTTTCTTAAAATTAAAAATATTAATGAGCTTGATGCATTAAGCTAAAAAATATCAATTTGGACACCATTAAAACCCTCGAGAGACTCTCGTAAAGTGAAAATGAGCTCCAAAATTTTATAGTGTGATATGTGAGAAAAATGAAAAGGTAAGCAATGGGCTCAAGATATTATTATAATAAAATTAAATAAGGAGATCGTGATGATTATTGTACTAGGAGTTACATTGGGAAGAGTGGAGCATCTTTTCATAATAGATGAGACTTATTGTAGTTGACATCTTCATCATAAAGCACTAGTATTGGGAGTGGTTACTATCAAGGTTATGGGATTTAAGGTCCTATATCATTAGTTCGTTTATATTTTGTGTACATGTTCCAATGCATAGTGGGGCATGGGTTCTTTTCTTGTGGACCATGATTTTTTTCCACTCATTACATAAATTAATTGATCATTTCTTGTTTCCCTTGCTCTATATATAATTTAATGTATGACATAAGGTTTAAATAGTGTTATGTAGAAATAGCCAAAACATTAGACTAAAGAAGATTGAGTGGATTGGATTGTTATAATCTTGTTATGAATATTAATAAAAGTTTCATATCTCTTTAGTAGTGGGATTTTTTGAAAGGGTTTCTCCATATTATAATTCTAGTGTTCATGAGGTTTGAATATTTATTTATTTTCTCCACTATTTCATTAATATTATTTGGTATATTGTATGTTTGATTAGACTTAAAGTGCCTCACCATTAGTTGATACTCCTACTATATATATTTACCTTGTTTGCAATAGTTTAGTCCATGTCAATAGTTGATTTGCACCCTTAATAACTTGGTGGGAATATCAAGTATTTTTTATTAAATATAATCAATAATCATTGTAAAAGAAATTTTAAATCAAATATTAGTCTAGAATGATTATTTGAGTGCTAGATAAACCATTTAAATTTAACCTTCATAATATTACTCTAAATATGTAGTTTTACCAACAAAAGGAATGATATTTATGTCTATTACATGACAATTACAAAATCATGACTATAATTCTTTAAATTATACTCATAATCTAATTTAATACTCATAAGATATTAAATCATTATTTTTCTCAAGAGACGTGTAATTAAATATCAAGAATATTCTTTAGTTTATTAGTCCACAAAATAATTTTAATATAGTCCATAACATTCAATTTTAAAATTCATAGAGTTGTTGGGATATTATCATATCACTAGCTATGGAAAAATTTAGGAAAGGGTGGGATATTACACTGCCCCCTATATTTGTGTGTTTTAGAGAAAATTAGCATGGAAGGTTTGCATTTCTCACAAATAAGAAAAAATCCTGAGAATAATGTACAATATTCTACTATATGTTTTCATATTGTTGAGTTATGCCTTGCAAATTAAATGTGTATCTTTTCCTCTACAACAATCCATTTATACATAGAACTATGGATTAATGGTTTTATTATATTATGATTGAATTATGCCTCATGTTGGAAATTCCTCTATCTCTTCTTTGCTAAAATACTTTGGAACTAATAGGATTCAATTGTGTTTTATGACATAGGTCTATATTACCACAATGATGTATGTATAGGTGTACATTTTAACTTGGTTAGCTTTCCTAGCAAGTTCTTCATTACAACAATCACTCCACCTTGTCACTCAATCAAGCCCACTAGAACATATATTGGAATTTAACCTCTTTCATACTAAAAGAAAAAGTAATCATTAATTATATTTAATTTACCATATAATTTGATCTAAGTAACGCATTTTATAAGATCTAATTGGTGTATTTATAAAAACTATTTTGTGTTTTGGGCATAGGTGGTCCTAGAAAATATGCATAAATAATAAGATAGACTATGGATTATCTTTTAAATATTGTTCACGGTTTTTCATGTCATATTTTTATAGGAGGTCCTCATTATTGGTATTCTTGTATGGTATTAGAGCCAAGCTAGGTGCATTTGACACCTATGTTGTGGCTCAAGGGAGTGTGTTGGAGAAATGATACACACCTAAGCCATAAAGAGACTCATCACAATGTGAGCCATTAGCTCAATAGTAGAGCATCCTAACACCAAATGGGAGGTCCTAAGTTTGAATACTGGTTAGTCCATAGAAATTTCTATAAAAGTCAATCACTAGTACATAAGAAGAAGAATAAGTACCCATATAATTTTTATTAATACCAACAAATTATCATTCCTCACATACATAGGTGAATTAATGATTTCAAGCTCATCAACATGTCAATGGCACCTCAATCTCATATGACTATCATATAAAACCATTTTATTAGATTTATTTAGTGTAGTATTTAAATTTTTCATTGGGAGGAACAGTGAAGGATTGACCCCAATATTAACCCCCTCAACCTAATTTTTTTTATGGTCCAAATCCTTAATCAATTGTTCCTTAATCCCATAAAATGTTTGGTATAATTACAATTAACTCTACAATTTAATAACAAAATTCTTTCTCATTATATCTTTTGGGAATAACTTTAGATTTATCCTAATGGCCTAATAGGAGGAAGTGTAATCATGCAAACACTAAGGTAAATTTTGAAGCACATTTTACAAAGGGAGAAAAAGTTGGAGCTTTAGAGTCATAATTATATTAGAAACATTTATAATGTATAGTTTGTACAATGGTCATTTCCATTATTTTTTACTATCCTTTTTGGAAATAATTTTTCTTTTCAAATTTACAAGGGTAGGATGATGTAGATGAAGCATTAGAAGATCCATAATTAAGTGTGGTAGCCTCTAACAACTTTAGTTCTTAACATTCATCTCACTTGCACATGCAAATGTTAAGAATGTATATACTTTGTCGATCCTTGTTTACAGTCAAAAAATCTAAAATAATAAACTTCAATCTAACATTCCCAATATTTGCATTGGCCAATTTCAATATTAAAAAATAGACCCAAATGGAAGATAATACTATTAAATTTCATGGGAAGAACAGCCAATAACTTATCATCATACACAAAATCCAAATATGTAGCACTAAGAACCTTGAATGTGTCATGGGATCTCCTTTTAACATTGTGCATCTCAAATCTAGGGGATCAAAAATCCAACAAAAAATGGATATACAAATTTTTTAGTAGAAATTGAATTGTGTTTGATTTCTATATGTATGTCTTTTTTGTTTCCATTGTTCAGGAATCAACATTACTTTTCATCTCAACAAGCCTTTAAACATTAATGTCAAGGGGTAGATAGAGGCACTAGGATTAAGGACATGAATGAAAGTGGCAAGATGAGAAATGGGAAATTGGTGTATACATTTTGTGGTGACATAATAAATGAGTGTGGAGTGACAAATACTTGCGTAGGAATATCACAGTGAGGGGAACATGGGAAGTGTAAAAAAAACTAATGAGAACTAATGTGGAGACAAGAGAACTATGTGCATCATAATAAGTAAGCATGAGATGAGATCTAGGAAAAAGGAGAGGATAAATTTGGGGAGATTTGGTGGAAGGAGAAATAAACTGCATAAGATAGATGGGAGTAAAACAATAAGGAGGAATACATGAAGAAGAAGCTTGGGATGGAGGGAAAATGGCACATCACTCAAAGGGATTGTTGAGCTTATCCTTTTACCTATTTAACTTTAAGTACTTTCTTTCCACATGGCTTATTAATCAACATAGTATATGAAGGAGATCAATCATTGTACTAGGATTAATATTACTAGCCAAATTTGCAAGATCCAAAGAAAGGTTGTGTGCATCAAAGCTATATCTTGATTACCATTTTCTCAACAAGGGCCTCATGGTCAAATGATTCTTCTCCATTATGATAAATTTAGTATCATGCATATTCCCAATCATACCAATTTTAGCTTGATTCACAACCATGGTGGGATTGAACTATGACTTCTTACTAGGAAAAGAGGATGATTTTGGTATTAGAAGGAAATAAGGATCGAACAATGTTTAGATTTGATTAAGAAATTAGACAATGAGAAAGCACTTAAATCTAAAAACTAAATAAGATTCAAGAAAACCTTTAGACTACTTGGGTATCAAAGAATGATTTACATAATAAAAAGTTGAAAATCTACAAATAGAAATACCAAGTTACAAAAACAAGAATAATCGTTATGGTAATAGAAAGAGAAAATGCTTCCTCTTAAAAAACATAACATTAAGTACCAAAACATGATTCAAGTACCAACACATTCAAGTACCAAAACATTAAGTATGATGATTGGGATGAGAGGATCAACTTGGGGAGGATTATTATAACATCATTAGTTGGAACTTTTTAATTTCATCTCTTTGTGTTCCGTGTTGTTTTTAATGTTTTTAATTAGAGTGCAGATGATGTTAATATACATTTAATGATGCATTTTTGATGTTCTATAAATTTTTGATGTTCTCAAGGCTATATAATTGAAGTTCATTTATTTTAACAACTATTAGATTAAATATTTTTATCCCCAATTATTTTCAAATGATTTTATACTTTAATCTTTGTATTCTTATTCTTTCTTTCATCGTTTCATTTAAAATTTCCAGATCATTTAAGGATGTTATGTTTATAGATTATAGTTGTCTTCCAATTCTTTTTAAATCAAAGGTTAATGAGTATGAAAATATTGATGAGTAAGATGAATTAAATTACAAGTTCTATTTTACAGATTTGTATTCTTTTTATCTAGATATATTATTTACAGGATGTATTGTTTTAGGTTAATGCTGTATATATATAACATGGAAAATGTAGATCATGTTTTCACTTGTGCTAGAATCTTTGTTTTGCAAATACCCCAAGTAATGAGATAAAAAATTAAAGAGATTCATTAGCACAAGGTTACCAGAGCCGAGGATATATAGTGAACCATGTATGTTAATATTGCATAGTCTAGAAAAACTAAAAGATGAACTTGAGAGGACTAGTGCATATTCCTCAGATAGAGTGACTGCTATTCTTTCCCGCATGGGGGAAGAAGTACATGGTGACGTTTCCCTTAAACAAATACAAGATAGTGTCACCAAAGAAATGATAAAAAGCACTTGTTTTCCATTTTATCAAAATGTGCGTAAGGTTAGTGGATACCAGGTCACTAGATGTGTTGATCATGTCATGGCCTCATTAATCTACCATGATTTCTAGCAGCACATGGTATATACCCAAGTAATGACCAATTCTGTGTATTTTGTTGGCGGTTGTATGTTGGGGTCCATTTGGGCCTCAAAGTTAACCTAGACATTCCACCATATATTTGGTCAAGGGACATGGTAGGATTGCTGATAGGCCCACCTATCGTCGAGCAGATAGACCACCCCAATGTTTAGGGTATTAGTTGGTGATAGGTCTCCTGCTCTCACCCTAGTTCTAGCCCCCATAGCAGATGAGGTTGTTGTTGCTTCCCAAAAGGAAGCAATTGACACTGTAGGTGACATTGTGGCTGCCACCACTAGGATATCTGATGATCGTGTAGGTCAGTATTTGATATCTAGACATTCCCAATCCACACCATTTTTAGCACAGTGGACCACCATGGATCCTTTTACAATGACCGACATCCCTACTCCTACACAGCTTGATGCACTTACAGGAGATATGGCACACATGACTCTACATTGTTTGGCTGAGGACCTGTTGGAGGCATATGCCCACATTGCATCAAACAATGGGATGGAATTTATAGAGCATGTTAAGAGATCATTTGAGACATAGAATTGGATTCGGTTCAAGGATCCCATCCTCTCGGCCGACCACTAGTTAGCATCGGGGAATCCACCTACAGTTCATCTGGTATTTTGCACCCGCGGACTATGGGTTTCTTGATATGTTGATTTGGTTCTGGTTCATCATCAGGTGCCATCTCACCTTCATGGTC
>VDFB02105785.1:371274354-371303388 GCA_007258455.2 Sequoia sempervirens
CCTACCCACTCCCCCTCTTGAGCTCCTCTACCCTTAACCCTTAAACCCTAGGACCCCCTACCCTTTATCTCTCTCTCACTCACCCCCCCCTCTCTCTCTAAAGGATTAAATTTGCTGGTTGAATTTACCTGTCAACAAATTTTTTAATTACAGTTATCTATTGAAGGGTGCCCTTAAAACATTATGATATACCTTAGTGCATGTAAAATTATATATAAATCAAACATATATATAATTATAATTGTATATAAATTTTCACAGTTTATTCAAAATATCTCCTTTTACAATCTTCTTAAAATTTTGATTGTATTTTATAGCAAAAATCTTTAAATACGGTCATAGGGCCATCAAATTTAAGTTATCATTTAAAAATAGTATAAATAATAATATGTATATTAATATTAAAAATAGGGTGTTCGACCGAACATTCTTGGAATGTTCGGTTGAACCCATTTAATTTCTTTTTTTTAATTGCATGGATTGGTGGTTCGGCCGAACCCCTCTTTTTTCATCCTTGCTTCCTAAGGCACCAAAATTGTTGAAAATTTTGCGTTTCGAAGCTCGATTTCAGAATGAAAATGGAGAAGATCTCAAAAACCCAACTAGTATCGGGTTCCCCTCAAAATGAGCTATTGAACGAATATAATTTTAGAATGTTTTGATTATATTATCTATCGGTTTTTTAAGTTTTATTAAATATAGGGTTTTCACTGAAAACAAAACTCTCTATTCTGCATAAGTGGAAAAATAGAATATTATCAAAAAAAAATTTTAAAAATATGAGTGCACTAGATATTGGAGTCCTTGATCCAAAAAAAAGAATTTCGATACATACGAAAAGTTATGCGTTATACGGTCGTGTTATGTCTGAATTGTAATTGATTTGACTTGAAACTTGATTAAAGAAAAAATATTCAATAAAAACTATCTAACCAAGTGGAAGCACTAGATATCAGAGTTACAAATCTAAATTTGAAAGAATTGAATTTTATCTTTGAAGGAAAAAAGTTATGCATTATAATGATGTAAGGCCACTTTTTAAAAATGATGTTTTTTGAAAAAAACCAATTTTCGTGGGAGATGGAAAAAGAAGTGCAATCTGATTCCAAAAAAAATGGAAAAAATATTTTTAGAATCTACAGATAAAATCTGACAAGACTCTAGTTTGCATCATCTTCAAATTCTTTACAGTTTAATCGCTATAGGTGCCCGAATGTGGAGATTGTGTTTAAAAAAAAAAATTAGTGTCTAGTTTGGCCAAAAATTGTAAACTACTATTGTGGGATCACCCTGTAGATAAACTATCATATAAAAAAGTAAAGGATTTAAAAATTACAAAAGGTGATTTGTGTTCATTATTCACTGACCCACACACAAATCAAAATCGTACCCTCAATGCAAAGAGGTTTCCTATTCATCGGTGTCACCACCAAGAGATTAGGAACCATTTTTATGATAGGTGGTACATGGTCTTTGATGACCGACCGTGCAACAATTGTGAAGTCCCCCAGTATTTTTTTAGGAAACTATACAGTGAGTTCATATTGAACAAAATCCTAAATTATTTTGATATGAGGGACTTCCAGGGGAGAGGTGGGGGGTCGGCTCAAGATAGGCCCAGTGCATAGCTAGATCCTACATGGCAAGGGAGACGAGCTCTTGCTAGGTTGCCGCATGAGCACATTGTTATGCCTGCCATCATGAAGGAGAGTTCCAATGTAGAGACATTGTAGGTGATCAACACTTTGACCCATAGTGTCATCCATCATACTAGCCCTATTCTACAGTGCCATGTAGGGGATTCTTCGAGTGGTGGCCTTTGAACCCATGTGTGTCAATCTTGCGGGGCGACTTGTTCATATGACCCCACCAACACTTAGGAGGTTGTTGCAAAGGATCTGTATGCAACTACAAAGATGGAGAGGGTGGCTGGCATTTTGCATGATGCGTATGGAATTGATACTCAGGTAAAATTTAGCATGGTCATTGAATTTATTTTATTAAATTTTGATCTTGAAATGCAAGATTAACTAATTTAATTTTATGATTTTAATAAAATTGCAGGGTCACAGTGTTGAGACTAGATATACCAGCCCTCCACCTAATTATTTTTGTAGTACACCTAACGGTGGGGTATGTAACTAGTAAACAATTATAAATTTACTACATGTTAATAGCATTGTTTTACGAATGGTATTTTAATATGTGATTTTGGATATTGAATAGGGTAATATTGGAGGTTTCGAGGGAACACCTCCCAGTGCTAGTGGATTTACTCAAACCTTCACGAAGGTAATAGAATAACGAGTTTAACTAATGAATTGTATTTAATAGATTTGTGTAGTTTATATTCATATCGTTGGTTACATTGCATTGCACATCATTCAAACTCAAAGCATTACTTCACATTCGATACCTAATAACTAGATGTTGATAGATGACAAAATTTCAACTTCAATATATAGTTGTTTAGAAGGTCAACATAAGCAACTTGATGCAATTTCTTCACATGGATGCATGTGCTTGCAAAGATGCACCTGCACGACAAACTATGGATGCTTGGAAAAATTAAATGAAACCATAATAGTAAGCAATAGCATAGACAAGGTAGTTAGTAGTTTCAAAAAATGCCTCAAAGAAATGCGGTCTCATGGCACGATGGAATTCCATTCCATCACCATGAGACCACATTTCTTCAAGGCATTTATTCAAAATGCTCACCACCTTTTCTATGATACCACATTTTTCATACATGTGCACTAAATAATTTTATCAAACTACTCGTGCTTCCTTGCTACTATGGCTAAAATCCTAGAATAGGTGCTTTCCAAAAAACTATGCATGCTTGGAAAAATATCTATCAAAGCATAATAGTAAGCAATAATTTACCATAGAGAAGGCAATGAACTTTTTGAAAAACTACCTGAAATAAATGCATTCTTATGGTGATGGAATGCCATGACGTGCATTTGTTTGTAATGGAATTCCATCACCAGGAGACTCCATTTCTTTTGAGGCATTTTTTCAAATAGTTCAAGTTGCCTTGTCTATGCCACCACATTTATCTTACATGTCTACAAAAGCATTTAATCAAATGATTCAATGGATTTCTACTATGAGTAAAAGCCTAAAAACACATCCTTTCAAACAAGATATGGATAGGGAAAATAGTAAGCATGATAATTAGAAATATATAGTTTAATAAGTACTCAAAATTTTGTTCATTAGATCTCATACACTGTAATTCATGATGTGGATCGCTATTGTAACTTTTTTGTGATTAAATAATTTTTTGTTTTATTTTTAGATGTTGGTTGTGGAAACACCTCCAAATGTTATGAGGGCAATGGATATCGGTGTTTCATCCACTATACAATCCTTGATGGCTCTAACAGGGGAGGTATGAAGCAAATTACTAAATTTCAATTTACATTCATTGTTATATATGTTAGTTCGAGTGAAAAATAAAATAAAATTATTGATTTGAAGTCTAATTTATATTTGGATGGTTTATACAGGGCTTGAGCATGCCTTAGCATTGACATGCGAGTATTTCCCTCATGGAGAGTGATCGTGAGATGGCCATAAGTGATTATTTTTTAAAAATATATTTTTTAATAATGTAATTTCTATATATTAATGTCTTTACTTCTTAAATTGTAACAGTTAAAACTTCACCAAGAGTTTAATGCTAGTAGGGGGAGCAGCAGGAGCACTCCTCGAGTGTAGTAGAAATGAGTGACAGACCTATCACCATCTGTCGACTAGCAAAGGGAAAGAGTTTATTTCGAGAGCCTGGAGAGTAATGACTTTTGATTTTGAAGCCCTTTGTTCTATGCCTACATGGTAGTTTAGTACATATTTTGTATTGGATATATTTGACAGTGTATGCCTATATGGGATTCTTGTAAGCCTATATGGCTTTTTGTACCTATATTTTATACTTATATCAACATATATTGATGTATGTGTACATGGCTATTTGGTTAATACAAATATTTTTTATCGACGGTGTCCATATTTGCATGTTATAAATTCATGGTTCAATAGATATGAGTTACATGTATTCAAGTATATACTTTACAATGTACGCATATTCATTGTGACTTATGTGTGTTCCAATGTATACTTTGCGACTTACGTTTTTTCATGCGTATACCTTATATTCGTGCATATACTTTGTATTAAGTTTTGTATACCATGTATTCGTGTGTATACTTCAAGGAATATGTGTTTGTGACTACTTGTGCTTCCCTTATTCACATGTGCATGCTTGACTTATTGACATGTATACTTATTAATTGGTTAGCCATAACATTGATCATTGTTTCCCTTCATGGTTTGTCTTGAATAAATTAATTGATTGATAGTAAAAAACTTTATCTAAAAGAAAAAGACACATTTTCAATTGGTATTCTATGAAATAATTGATAAAAGGATTCCAATATATTTAATCCTTTGATTGGAACAACTCAATTAAGCAAAGGATATGTATAATACTTTTCCTTTTAGATTAGCAATGCATGGAAGTTTCAAAAAGTATCCTTGATATTACAAAAATATGTGTTTATACATTTCAATTGTGCACTCACCCTTTGGTTCTTTGAAAGAAAAATCTACCTATGCCATTGTTACACTGCATAGGTAAACCAAATTTTGTATTGTGGAGCTATATTAAGCTACCACTCTCAAGACCAATGTAACAATGATACAAAATAATGTTTGAGACTACAAGAAGACATCAAAATGGCTAGTGTACTAAAAAAATTCTTATGATTTATGAAGAACGCTGATAACTCTACTCAGTTGGATTTTCTTTTCAAAATCATACAAATTGAACCCTAACATAAATAGACTTTGTATATCAAACTACCACAATTCAAGTTTCAACAATGAATATATGATGCATGTTTTAAATGACAATCAAGTTTATGGTGGTTTTGTTTTTTATATGATGTTATGTGATATTATAATCCTAGTGCATGCTTCTATGCTACATATATATTTATATTTTGTTTTTACATGATTTTTGTACCAACGAATCCAAAATGAACTGAACCCCCCTCCAAAATTTTTTTGGCCTAACTAGCAAACTGAACCCATGAACCAGAACCTGAACCTCAAAACCTATTCTGACACTCTTCATTTTTCCTACACAAACTTAATTGACCACCAAATTATGTTGCCTCTTCACTTTACCTACTTTTAATCCCTCAAACATCTCTTTTTCATTCAAAACCCCTAATTTCCCAACTAGGGCATCATGCCATAACATACTTTTGACCTCCCCTATCCTTGCAGACCTTTTGAACACATCAAACTCCACAACCTCACCCTATTTCCAACCTATTCTAACTTATTTTCAAGCAATTTCTTCTTTTCACCTCTTTTAGGATTGCTTTTAAGGGGCCACAATTTTGAATTTTGAATAGGGACAGTGTTAGTAATCTCTTCCAATTCCTTTACCAATGCTATTTTCTTATTCATACTCCCTATCCTGCTTATATTAGGCCCATATCACTAAGACATAGCCTGAACAATAGATGGAATGGCCTATTTCAACATATTACACTCGAAACCTTAAGGGATCAATCCAATTGAATGTAACTCAGAGTGATTCTGTGTGTTTGAGTACGAAAGAAGAACATGCCTAGCATAAACATACCTATTCGGATGCATTGGAATAGTTCGTTTGGTCACACAAGTTGTAGAACAAAAGCTGCACCACTTTGCAACTTTCCACTACTTCCATTTGACACTTTTCCATCAACTGAAAATTGGATACCATATGAAAACCACTTTGAGATAACAAAAAATGAGAGAAGTTATTATAGAGGGGCCCAACATGATCCCATAGGATTAGATGAGAAGTTTCTAAGCATCATGGTATCCAAGTAGCAACATGCTGAAGTTTACAACGATTTTGCACTTTGGACCCTTAAGGGATTGATCTGGTTGAACGTAGCTCAAAGCAATTATGCATGTTTGGGTGTGAAATAGGACCATGCCTTGTGTAAAAATACCTATTCAGATGCGTTGGAATAGTTTTTTTGGTCACACAAGTTGCAGAACGAAAGTTGCACCACTTTGCAACTTTCCACTACTTCCATTTGACACTTTTTCCATCAACTAAAAACTGGACACCATAGGAAAACCACTCCGAGATAACAAAAAATAAGAGAGGTTATTGTAGAGGAGCCCAACACAATCCCATAGGATCAGATGAGAAGTTTATAAGTATCACAGTATCCGAGTAACAACATGCTGAAGTTTGTAGCCATTTTGCACTTTGGGCCCTTAAGGGATCGATTTGGTTGAACGTACCTCAAAGTGATTTTGCGTGTTTGGGTGCTAAAGAGAACCATGCCTAGTATAAAAATACCTATTCAGATGTGTTGGAATAGTTCATTTGGTCACATGAGTTGCAGAATGAAAGTTGCACCACTTTGCATCTTTCCACTGCTTCCATTTGACACTTTTTCCATCAACTGAAAACTAGACACCATAGGAAAACCACTCTGAAATAACAAAAACCAAGAGAGGTTATTGTAGAGGGGCCCAATGTGATCACATAGTATTAGACAATAATTTTTTAAGCATCACAGTATCTGAGTAACAACATGCTGAAGTTTGCAGCCATTTTGGATTTTGGACCCTTAAGGGATTGATCCTGTTGAACGTAGCTTGGACTGATTCTGTGTATTTGAGTGTGAAATAGGACCATTCCTAGCATAAAAATACCTATTTGGATGTGTTGGAATATTTCATTTGATCACACGAGTTGTAGAATGAAAGTTGCACCACTTTGCAACTTTTCATTGCTTCTATTTCACACTTTTTCTATCAATTGAAAACTGGACACCATAGGAAAATCACTCTGAGATAACAAAAACTAAGAGAGGTTATTGTAGAGGGTCCCAACGCAATCCCATAGGATCAGATGATAAGTTTCTAAGTGTCATAGTATCTGAATAACATGTTGAAGTTTGTAGCCATTTTGCACTTTGGACCCTTAAAGGATCGATCCAGTTGAATGTAACTCAGAGCGATTTCGCGTGTTTGGGTGTGCAAGAGGACTATTCCTATATTAAATATACTTATTTGGATGTGTTGGAACAATTCATTTGGTGACATGAGTTGCAAAATGAAATTTGCACCACTTTGCAACTTTCCACTGCTTCTATTTGACACTTTTTCCATCAACTGAAAACTGGACACCACAGGAAAACCACTCTGAGATAACAAAAAATAAGAGAATTTATTGTAGAGGGACCCAATGTGATCCCATAGGATTAGATGAGAAGTTTCTAAGTGTCATAATATCCAAGTAGCAACATGTTGAAGTTTGCAACCATTTTGCACTTTGGACCCTTAAGGGATCGATCTAGTTGAACATAGCTTGGAGCGATTCCACATGTTTGGGTGCAAAAAAGGACCATGCCTAGCATAAAAATACCTATTCAAACATGTTGGAACAGTCTATTTGGTCACACGAGTTGCCAAACGAAAGTTGCACCACTTTGCAACTTTCCACTGCTTGCATTTGACACTTTTTCCATTAACTAAAAATTGGAAACTACGAGAAAACCACTCCAAGATAACAAAAAATAAGAGAGGTTATTATAGATGGCCCTAACATGATCCCATAGGTATAGAAAAAGATTTCATAAGTGCCATGGTATCCAAGTAATACCCCATCAAAGATTGCTACCCTTTTTCACTTTGGGATTTGATGTTTCATTGAATTGTATGGTTCTGTATAGGGTGATTATGCTTTGTTTTCGATGGAATTTGGTGGGAAGAAGACTTAAATCCATTTTAGTTTTGGTTTGGTTGGATTTCAAGTGATTTTGTGTATTTTAGAAGCCAATTACTGAGGTTCAGTTTGTATACCCTGTTTTAAGGGTTTTGAGTGCATTAATGTCATATTAAGCCTTTCACCCACTGTATGCTTCTATAACTAGATGGAAGTTCTTAGTTATGGTTATAAAACATGTGTGCATAGTTTTTTGTGCAAGGGAGGTGAATAGAGGGTTTTTAGGTGATTCCCTAGATGTCAAATGGTGCATTTTTTAGTGGAAAATGGTGGTTTATTGCTATGGTTTGAAGAAATATTTGGAGGCAACGATATCTCTTGAACTTTTAAGCTTGTGCAGACCTTTTTGAAAGTTTTTTAGGATTTAGTTGGCTATGGAAATTTTTGACTATGGGTTTTCAACAAACCCTTGCTTAACTTATAGTCTCCAAATCTCATCAAATGGGATTATCTTTTTAGAGAAGGTCATCCAATGGCCAACCAAACATCAATCAAGCTTTAACATAGACCCTAAGACACATTTTGAAGAGATCATACCATGTTTCTTTGTACCATCATTAAGATCCAATAGGACACCTTGCATAAAGCTACTAAATTAGCCCTATTTACAAAGAGATGACCTTTTAAACACTAGATCTTCACTCAAACTCCTAAAATAGTAGTATGTCATGTGTCGAAACCTCCAATTCCATGATTTTTTTCCAGTTCCAAGACCTCTACACCCCTAATACACCAAACCCTCTATTTTAAGCAAAATACTTGGGGTTTTAATGAAACTCCTATCTCCCACACCTACCATACCCAAAAAAGCACCAAACACACTTACCAGACCCTACACATGGTGAATAATACATTACATGGACAATCCTTCCCACATTTTGTCAAAAAACCAGTTGAAACCCTCATTTTCATCATGAAAATACTCTACTACAGCCCTAGAACATCATCCCAAACACCCAACCTTGACTCTGCAACATTATAATCAGGTTAGGAATGTATTTTACAAGTTAGAGGACCCATTCCACAAGTTATAGTAGGCACAAAAAGTGGAATGGGTCGAATTACATCATGAAACCCTTCAATCCAAGAACATTATGAAAGTAGGGAGCAGCAGTAAAAACAAGATAACTTTCTTACCTCTCCTAAAGTTTGGACCACATCCATTACCTCCACATAAAACTTGACATCCTTGGTCTTCTTGGTTCCATGCCTTGATATGGTTATGCAAATGAAAATGAAGCAAAGTAATAATCTCCTTCTCCACTGGCTGGAAGAATGCATGCTTAATGTTTTGATACATGATATCAACTCCCTCTTTTTCTCTCATGGTTGAATATCGAAATCCAGTATAGTGGGCCTCTAGAGTTCCAGTCATCTTTATTCCTCTTCCACCAAATGCTGGGTTGATCCACACATCTTCCAACCTAATTAGCTTTGTTTTTGAAAGCTAAAGTTTCTCTTGAGTCACCAATGTAGCTCTCTTTGCCTTTTCAGACTCTTTCATTGCTACAAATTGTCTCTTGGATTTAATCATCTGTACCACATGGTTGATGTGCTTTGAATCCTTTCATATAAAGTAAATTACCTTTACATAAATACTGCTAGGGAATTTCAATGTTGCCGCTGTAGTTGGTATTAAAGCTGGTACCTGCAACATGAAGAGTGATTCTCATTCCTCTTCTACATTAGAGAGTTCATATCCTTGATCTGACTCTTCCAAATTATTAGAATCAAAATCACTAGTAGAGGCTTTGAAAGGAACTCCATGAAAACCAAGCTCTCTAAATGGTATATCAAACTCTAGTTCAAAATCTTTTAGATGAGGTTGCTCCCATAGCTCTCTTACTCGCTTGACAAATCCTTGAAACTTTGTATTGATTTTATTTTTCTTGTCCCTCTCTTGTTGTTCTTCCTCAATTTCATCAAGATCATACATTGACCTTCTTTCCCCTCCTAAATTTTGGACCACATCCATTACCTCCACATAAAACTGGACATCCTTGGTCTTCTTGGTTTCCATGCCTTGATATGCTTATGCAAATGAAAATGAAGCAAAGTAATCATCTCCTTCTCCATTGGTTGGAAGAATGGATGCTTAATGTTTTGATGCATGATATTAGCTCTCTCATCTACTCTCATGGTTGAATACTAAAATCTAGTATGGTGGGCCTCTAGAGTTCCAGTCATCTTTCTTCCTCTTCCACCAAATACTAGCCCGATCCACATGTCTACCAGCCTAATTGATGTTGTTTTTGAAAGTTGAAGTTTCTCCCAAGTCACTAGTGTAGCTCTCTCTGCCTTTTTAGACTCTTTCATTGCAACAGATTAAATCTGGGATTTAATCATTTGTACCACATGGTTGATGTGCTTTGAATCCTTGCATCTAAAGGAAATTTACTCAACATAAATACTACTAGGGAATTTCAATGTTACCACTGTAGTTGGTATTAAAGTCGGTACCTGCAACATTGAAAATTATCTTTATATAAAAATTCCCTCCTTGTTGGCTTGTAACACTCTTGATGGTGGCTACATGAAATCTAATTTTGATTCCTCTTCTAAATTAGAGGGAACTCATATATCCTTGTTCTAACTCTACTGAATTATCAGAATCAGAATCACTAGCTTCCATATTCAAAAATTCCCAACCACCATCTTCAATAAATTGGCCACCAATTCAAGTTCATTCTGCTTTCATAATACTTAATATCCATGGAGTTCAGCCATTCCTTCATGCCATCAAGTGAAGATTGAGGAATGGAATCAATGCGGAGTACATCCCGATTAAAGGCTTTAAAAATAATATCCATATCAAATTCCTTTTTCCCAAGTCATACTCTCTCAAGGTTAACAATCTCAATCTTGAACTAATAGTGATTATTAAGAAAGGTAATTCCTCCAACTCTATCAAATAGTTTACCGTAGGAACAATAAAAGCAAAGGCTATGAAAGGAAATCCATGAAAACCAAGCTCTCTAAATGGTATATAAAACTCTTAGACCTCATTCTTGCACATTTACAACCAAATTCAAATACTTTCCTTCAAAAGGCTACAAATTCAAATATTGATAATTTTGTAGCAAGAATGTATTTTTTTGCACATTTGACCACCAAGACTCAAAAACTCACCCTAATACACCTTAAATGGTATTGATTGACCTTATTTAGCATAAATAAACACAAAATACCTTAATCTAATATATTGACCACCTATCAACCTTCATAAAGTGGAATTTTGCAACTAGGAGACTAGATGCTCCTGCACCAAAATTACATTGTGTCTAAGCCTTCAAGAGGCTTTAAATATAGCCTTTACAAATGATTCTACATCTTTCCAATCATGCCTAACTATTGAGCTTCTAACTAACATGACTTAGTACATTATAAATCAATTCACCATGTAATATGACCTTATTCAATTGACAATTTACTCAAAACACAATATACTAACTTAAAATAATTCCATGAACCAAATTTGCTCATTAACCTTGGTGCCACTGCACCAAATTTCAATAGTTCAATAAATGTCATTACAAGTACAAATCTCATTACAATGCCTTAGGTACTCTGTTCTCACAGATATTTTACAATGTCACTCATACATTTGATATTTTCTTATAATGTCTACATCATAGGTTCTCATTTAGAGGTTAAGTTCAAATGAGTAACTTGATATTCCCTCACAAAGCTTCACACACTCTTTTATAATGGCTTCAAATCAGAATTGGGATTTTTCAAGATCATCAAAATAAGGATGTTGCATTGATTTTTTGGCTGAGATTCTCTTCGATGGCTCAAAAATCAGCATTTTCTGCAAGGAGAGACCAATCAATTTTTACTAGTTAAGTTATAGATGTACACAAAGTAAAAGAATAAAAAGAAACAAATCATCCAAAATGGAAATAAAATGAAAATAGATGGAAGGCACTTACAAATAGGCATGGCAATCTCTCAACTTAGTCACTCTTGGTCATACATCTTCACTGCAAGTTCCAAGCTACTGATTGCATACAACCCCTCTCATGAATCTAGAATATCTTGAAATTCAAGATGCTCCTATAATGTCTACATCATAGGTGCTCATGATAAGGTTAAATTCAAATGAATAATTTGAAATTCCCCCACCAAGCTTCGCACACACTTTTGTAATGGCTAAAAATCATAATTGAGATTTGTCAAGATCATCAAAATAAGGATGTTGCATTGCTTTTATGCCTGAGATTCTCTTGGATGGCTCATAAATCTGCATTTTTTGCAAGGGGACACCAATCAATGTTCATCGATTTACTTACAAATACACAAAGTAAAATAAGATGATAGCATTAGAATAAAACAAATTAACGTGGATAAAAGTATAAATTAATAAGAACCATTGTGCATATACTTACAAATTAATCCAATGAACCATCTGGATCTGCTCTACTCTTTATTGTGTCAAGTATTGCCTCATGGTTAGACTCATGGACCTTCCACAAGGTCTTGTTCAAAGGTTTACCCCCATATTTTCTCAAACAAACATTGGATGCCACAACAAGGTTCGAGTAATGAAGAATCTTACAATGCTTGTCAAAGTCCTCAAACAACCAATGTTTAACACTCTTATGTGGGTACCTTCTAAGCCACGTTCTAATAACAACAACTGAGCCTGTAGGTTATTCAATGTTTTCTCCATCTATAACTAGGGATTCCAATTTCTTTTTTGGCCTCAACACAATGACACATGTAATAGTTCATTCCCTCTTCATTTTCTTCATCTGCAATAACTGCATAAACATGCCCTACATTGATATGTGTAGAAAATCACTTGAAATTAGTCAACATTACAAATACAGTACAAAGTAAGATAATTGTTACCTATTTTTCACTACGAACTCAAACAAATAGAGCTAAATCAAATTCATCATTGATAGGTACAAAAATTATCAAGTTTTGCTACTAAAGTATTCATTGTTCATCATAAAGATCATATTACATCTAAATTACAATTTTATTGTGAAAGTATTTGAAACAATAAATTGGAAATTTGCATAATAATGCTTTTATTCATTTTGTAAAAACACTGAAATCTTGCACAAGCCACGAGAGTAACTGAATTTGATTATGATAATCAAATCATGAATACAAAATTCAATGAAAGTTACACTACTGAAGATAACGTAAACAAAAAGAAGAGAAGCAATTCATCATTTCCTGTGATGATGAATCACTTTGGCTTGATGTCTTTAGTTGTCATGTCTCCAAACTACAACCTCGATTTCATGCTCCATGAACCTGCAAAATTGTAAAATGTTGATGTTAGAGATGTACTCTAAGCAATGATGAATTGCATTCTACTTTATGCCTATGCTACCAATAGGAATGTAATTTACATTCAATGAGGCATTCACGAGATGATTGAGTTACAAAGGTTGATAATCAAGGAACACAAAACTCAATGAAAGTTTTCAGCTTCAATTATTTTTGCTAACTTGTTTTCTTCAATGTGTAGGAACAGGTTCATTATATTCATAATTATTTTCATCAGATATGTGGAGAAAAAGGGCTCTCACAAGGGTTGAGCCTGACATATCATAGGGACACCTCTCATTCATATCATTACATGAGAGTCATCAAGTATTACATAATAATCATCAAGTATTATAGTCATCAAATGGAACTGCTGTAATAAAATTCATAAAGAAGTGTAATTAAGCATGGTGAAAACAGATTGAGAAAGCATCTTATTGCTCATAATTCAATGGAACAATCAAAGAAATATGTTAAGAGAGCATTAATTGCATTTTTCATCTCTTGTTTCAGCTTTTCCTTTCGTTTGTATTCACATTTTAATGAGGCTTTGAGCCCCTTTATGCTGAAGGGTGAACAAGATATCAAGTCATCATAAGAGTTTTTAAACAACTTTTGAAGTACACACATAGTCTGCAAGAGACTTAAGAAACAAAAATGGAAAATGGAATGTCTACATAGTTATCAGAAGGGCATTCTATATGATTGTATGTGAAAATTGTTACAAGACATCATTAAAAGAATCAAGGTTATGGCTTCCATTATCATTTACTATCCCCAATTTCCTACAGAATAACATAATTAAAAAAAATAGAAAATGATTATGCTTCAATGATTATGCCTCATGCATATCAAGTTGGGTTTCAAGCATTAGGTTGCTACATTAAGCTTTGGATTATAGCATTAATAAAATTTTCAAGTGCACATTGTCAAGTTACCTGGGTGAATGAAGAGGACATTTGATAAGTGAGAAAAAAACGTTCAGACATGAGAGCTTTACATCAAGGATACTCATGAACAAGACAACTGCTATAGAACTGATTAAAGTGAGTGAGCATATATATATTTTGGGTGTCAAATCAAAGCAATAGAAGATCATGGTGGAGTTCATGCACAATAGATAAATGGTAGTTACAGTCATGAATGCATAGCTGGAGGGCAGTCAACATGGTAACAGGACAACATTATTACATCTTGTGATCAAAATACATTTATAGTTTCTTTTTGACAATCATAAAAAGAGTAGTAATTAAGCAATGAGTTCCCTTAAGTGCACAATGGCTAGAATGTTTCATGTTCACAGAGAACATAGATATAAATAAGAGTAGCATTGTTTTCAAGTGTGAACTTGCTATTGCAAACATTTGTATGCAGCTTTCAAAAAAGGACTATCAAAAGTGATGATATGAGAGAGCTCTCTTTATATAATATTCAATAGATTTGGCAAGAATACTCTTCAAAATTAAAGTTCAAATGACCCAAAAATAAATAAAGATCAGGGTTGACAACAATGTAAATTGCTTGTATCAAGGGTTTGAAATGCAAAGACATGGTTGATCTTGATAGATTTATTCAAATATGATAAAACCCTCAATATTGAAGGTGAGCATGAAAAAATATATCAGCTTTATTTCTTTCATTTGAAAAGATAGAATACAAAGCTAGAGCAGACCCTAAGTTTCAAATCCACAGCCTGTATGAAAGATTACATTGTTGACAAAAAAATGAATACCCAGAAAATGCCATGGAGAATTTTTAAATAAAAAAAAAAACCTAGATTCAAGAAGAGGTCGATTCATGGCCATTTAGTGCTCTTATAAAACTTGTGGCTCTGAGATATTTAAGAGTTTGTGCTTTCTGAGAAGATGTGAAAAGAGAAAATAGACAAACTATGGCCAACAAAGAAATGAAAAGCCTAGAAATTTTAGAAGAAAATACCGAGCTGAGCATGTATTGGTGTGACTTGCAATGGGTCTTTATTATTTTTGAGAAAAATAGAAGATCATCTTTTTTAGAAAAAGCTTTTATAAAGCTTTTAGTTTGATAGAGGAATATAAGGAATAAAGCTTACTAGAGTTCTTGAGGTCAATAAACTATAGCTTTTTCCATTTTTTTTCTTCTCATGAGATCAAAACAAAGATCCTCCATGGTAACCAAGAAGATACAGAGAAGAGCAACACAAAGAAATGCATCGGGAAATGGTGAAATTTGTGGCTAAAAGGACTAAAATATATTCAAAATGGAGCTCAATATTCAATATTGCCATGGAAAAACTTATCTCTGCATTTTTCTCCTTCAAAGTCTCAGAAAAAGATCATCAGATATAGTTCAAATGTGAGATTTTGAGCCCAAACCCTTCCTCTCATGGCGGCACAATTGAGCATTTTCCTGCAAAGTCAAGTGGAAAGAGAAGTGATGATTAGGGTTTGTGCTTTACCCTATTATTTTTTTTGTTTTTTTTGTTTTGTCAAACAAAACTCAAATCATAAAATGTGTGGTCAATAAACAATATGCATGAGAGGCCCATGAGTCTTTGAAGCCAACTTCAAATATTTTCTTTAATTTTAGAATATTTTACTTATGCATGGATTTAGGATTTAATAAGTATCAATTAAATATTAAAGATAACCATTTGATGATTACTTTAATATTTAACATACAATAAAAGGTAAATGAAATGAATATTAAATATTAAAATAATCATCAAATGGTTATCTTTAATATTTAATTAAAAGATTTCCTTTTCAAATAAATCCATGTAAAAGATGTAAGTGAGGGCCAACTGAAGATTGATATCAGTTTGAAGACTGAATTCATGCACACTTTGCTTCAAGTTTCACATCAGTTTATGAGATATTATCGTCATGCACAATACAGAGATAGAGTTCAAGTCATCATGGGCGGATTGATATAAACGAGGAGGTTTTCGCATGCTCGGGTCCACTTTTTTAGGGATTTTTAGTGCAGTTTGAGTGCTCTATAGTTCAGTTATGAGTTGACTTCGAGTTTGGATCATCATACACTCATTTTTGCATGAGTTTGAGC
Organism: Sequoia sempervirens; assembly: GCA_007258455.2. Classification (NCBI taxonomy): domain Eukaryota; kingdom Viridiplantae; phylum Streptophyta; class Pinopsida; order Cupressales; family Cupressaceae; genus Sequoia; species Sequoia sempervirens. Next base: position 371,290,502 of record VDFB02105785.1, read on the forward strand.
CTTCTTTTCAGGGATATTTATTTTTGCTCGGATTTCAGCCTTGGAGTTACCATTTTATACTGAAATTGACTTTCAATTTCATTTTCATGCACTTTGGAGTGCACTCTCATTGTATATATTGGAAAATGTTTATCTTTTGCCTCTAGTTCTTGTTTTTTAGCCTTTGCATTCTGCAAAGTGAATTATCATGTAACTCAACTTTATTTACAGATTAATACAGTAGCAGGTTATTACAGGTTAATCAAGTTTCATTAATTTGCAGAGCTTTCCTTTTACCTTTTAGTACGTTAAAAGTGTTTTCCTTCAAAATCTTAGGTGTCATGCTGTGTGAATGATTTGATAAGGAATCTATTGTGTTTTAATGTTAGGAAACCTTTATTTTCCCATCTCATTTACATGTGCTTGTATGCAAGAAAGTTTTAGTTCCACAGGTTATATGTTGTGCATGTGACTTATTTTACTATTTTAGTTGTGAAAACATTCTTTTCCTTCAAAGATGGTAATACAGTCAAGCCTTCATATGAATTATTTATGTGGTTAAAATTTTCAGATTTAGTTGTGTGAATAGGATTATTGAAGAGTAATTGTGAAAAAAGTTGCATACAGTATTGTCATTTAAGTGCATAGTCAGTACATAAATTAGTTCTTGCATTCGTTTAAGTACTTTCTTCCCTTTTCCCAACCAGTTTCATTGATTTAAACTGAAGAATAAATAGGAAGCTGGCCTAGAATTCGGAGGTTCAATCTCATTATAGGTCACCCACAACCTAAGTTTGATCTAATGTTACACATGATTGCAGAGCATTTTAGCCTTGTATGCGGGTGAAAATCCTTGTGATAACAATAACAATATGGAATTTTAAAAACTAAGCAAGTAGATATATTACCTGGTTAAACTAGATCTGATACATGGTCAAAGTCGACCGATGATTCCATCTGTGTTAGTTCTAATGCCGTCAGAGGGCGATATGTGTGAAGTGGGCTAAGATAACTTGTCAACCATTTATCAACCCACTCCCCTGACTCACAATCATTCCAGGCTTGCATTGTACATGAAGAACAAAAGCATGCCATCTTACATGTATTGATACTCCATGAACCTGCATTTGAGCTAAGGAAAGAGTGTAGCTCACTCGATCCTGTTAGTGTACAACAATCCTCATATGGCAAAATGTTAGTATCATCCATCAACCAAAAAAATCTATGAACTGAAGACGTACCTTCATTACTTGGACCCATTGAAGAATTACACCACTCGACGATTGAACTTGCATCTATCAACTTTGCATTGTCTTTATACTTTAACTCTTCTTGTGCTAATTCTCTTTTCACACTTGCTCTTGCACCATCATGCTCCCCCTTTCCATACCCATCCTCACAAAATTTCCACATATGTTGAACACTTGTAGTGAGATGCATCCTGCACAACTAGCAGAACATGCATGCGTTCTTGAACTGTGCTACATGGTTATCTGACCATATTATATGCCGACCATATATGCTATGCCCCTCTTAGCCAAATCACTATAGAACATATAGAAGCAACCTTGCACGAACTCTGGAGAATGTGTGCGATCATCACCACTATAGAAGTGATACTCCCTCAATACCTTCCTTTGGTCAGACTCTGTACTATCAGCTTTATGAATGAATGCTATGTGCACAAATATCGAAACCTATGTGGAGTTGTAATACTATGACTGCACCTCACACTGTGACTATAGAGTGTAGTTCTCTACAAATTCAACCAATGATACTATGCTTCCAACTAGAAAGGTGTCCTTGCATAGCTTGAATTGCATGTCCAACCAACGGGCTCTATGGGTATGCCTTGCATACTCATACACTAGATTCTCATGAAACATGGACATAAACTAATACATTGGAATCTTCTCAATAACCAAATCACACCTTTTTCGCTTGAGACCCATATTTTGTAGTGTATGCCACTATTTTATACTTCCTAAAATCTACTAGTTTATGTCCCACCTCATCTGTGATTTCCATATGTTGACATATTGGCATTCGTTGCAAGCCACCACAATGCTCACATGAATCATCCAAGCATGTTGTCCTATAGAATATTTGGCCATCCTCTATTTGACATAATTTTTTTGATAAGAACTCTCTTGAAGATTTTGGTGGGGCTTCTATGCCACAATCCTACAAAGAATCGTTAGTATGCAAATCTAAACATATAGAATGATAAACACCATAATGGTTAGAAAATTCAATATGTAGTCTACAACAAGTAGTGCATGTGTGATTTATCTTGACATAAAAAGGTTTAAGCATTTCAAAAAATATTTGAGAAATAATAATTTGAGGATAATCATTTTGAAATTTATGAAAAATTGGGTTTGAGTCGTATCCAAAAAATGCTTTGGATGTGGCCCATGGTTTCGACTACTGATTATCCTTCTTATGACATCCGTTTGATTCAGAGATGGCCTTGTATTATTCTTCCAATAATCTTCAATTAGTATTCTCAATGCTTCAACAACTTTTTTATCTTTATGTGGCAGTCTTCCCGAGAATGCCCATAATTCATTTGAATCAGTGCCCTCAATTCTTTGTCACCTTTGAACGGCTTTTGATAAATTTTTTCTACTAATTCCCATTTGTTCACTTGTCTTTTTAATGAGATGAGATCTCTTTGTTTGATAGCTTACCAAAGTTGACGGGACATCACTATCCTTTGAGCGTGAGGTCTTACCCACACTCTCATAAGAACCCATTAGATTCTTCACAATAGTGTTTTCACTTGATGCATTCAATGTTCTCAACCCAAGAGTCTTCATGATGTATCTATACTTTAAACCCCACATCATTTGAAGAAATAGTTGACATCTTTCGGTCTCATTTAGCCTTTCAAAGAATATTTTCCAAATACTATCAGCATATCTTCTACAAGTGCATTCTAGAATCTTACCTTCCATGTGCTCCAAAATATCCTCATCAATATTAATCAAAAACTTTGTCTTTCTACGTAAAATTCTAGGTGGTGTTCTCCTTGGTACATACATCTCAACATTAGCAATTTCATCAATATTTAATTAAGGTGCGCTAGATTGCATACCTTCGATCGAGGGTAGAATAGAAGACATACCTTGAGGTTCATGTGGGGATGATGGAATACCTTCTTTGTCAAATCTGAGTGATGATGTACTCTCAAATTCAGATGTGGTGGATGGTGTCCAACCATACTTATTTGCAGTAGATGGTGTCCCTCCATATTCACTTGTGCTTAATGGTGTCCCTTCGTATTTACTTGCGGTAGAGGGTGTGCCTCCATCTATGATATTTTCATATCTCTTAGAGTGAATCTTTCACATTCGTGCCCTTTGTGCTTCCAATTTCTTTTCTCTTTTTGACGGTTGAGGTTCCTCTTCAATTGGCTTGTTTCCGTCAATCATTTCCAATTTCTTCTTTTCATGATATGTTGCCACCTGTTCTCTCCTGTTCTTTGAAGGTTTCATACTCTTTGTCTATTAGATATTTCTTCCTTGTTTGTTTTTTTGGCATGGTAGATAATTTTACCTATAGCATGGTAATGAGATGAATATTAGTTCCTAAAAAATGTATCCATTAAAATAAATGAAATATATGTCATTCAAGGCTTCATAAATAGACAACATAGGTGATTAGGTAGCTAAATATTGATGAGGTAATTTAGAAATAGATGGAAAGTATGGAATAGGTCTTAGGGAACCTATTGGAGTATTTTAAAGGAATTAGGGATGTTGGGGTGTGCATTGACAAGTTGAAAGCTTCCTTGTACAAGCCTAGTGAAGCCTTGTTTATGGCTTGTAAATCAATCTTTTGATACATTTGTTTTGAGTGTTTGATCCTATGCTTTTGGGAACTTGTGGAGGATGGTGTTAGGAGTCTAAAATCATGTTTCGTTGTCTGGTTAATGCCTTTAATCAATTTTTATTTTGATTGTCCTATTGGTGAATGTTGCAAAGTTGCATGGGCTTGTGTAGGAGCGATGGAAGAATGGATGTTTTTGGGTGCAAGGTCTATTGTTTTGGTCATGTTATTTTGTGTGAAGAGTGTTTACATCATCCACAAGTCTTGTTTAGATTTATGGTTGTGTGAGTCAAATTGAGTGGTCAAGTTGCATTGTTGAGAGGACTAGTGAAGTTGGTGTGTGCATATAGAGTATTTTAGAGAAGCTTTTGAAAAGGAAGTTGCTTCACTTTCCACTCTGCATCATTTTCAATAGTATTTAGGGTTCTAGGTATTAGAATTTTCAAAATGTGCAAAAATTCCTAAGTTGTGAAATTAACAATCATCAAAAGTTAGATTTCACATGTTCACCCCTTGAACCCTAGTAGTAGTGGAAACTTAGTTTGTTCGCAATAACTCAAATGTTCTCCCAAAAATTAGAGAAAATTTTGATGGTTTTAGATACCCATTTCATATTTTTTACACATATCTCGATGTCAGGTACAAGTCCTTTGGACCAAATCCCCAGAATCACCTCTTTTAGGCTAATCTAATTAAGTTGATTAGGCCTAATTTTCAAAGCAACATGCCCTCAAACTTATCACATGACCTCAAAACCTTTGGGAAGAATTTATTAAGTTCCCAAACCTCCAAAACCACAACTAGATTCCTTTGGTACGGACAAATTCATGCCAAACCTAAAAACCCTTGCTTTATGCACTATTCAAGAGGGTTTATTGAATATGCTACTTTCACAACCTCGTAGACTTTAAAAACAACTTGAACAAAGGAAATTAAACCTATATATGCCTAAAATTTCAAAACATCATGACCTACCATAGAGATTCTCCCAAACCCTAGGCCTAAGCCCTCATTCACATGCATTTTTGTTCACAACAATAAATTACTCATATTGTAAGTTTGCATCCCTAACACCTATAACTCACTATAACCATACCAATGGCTTGAAATGAGCCTTATTACATCCAAAAAACACTAATATTGTACACTTTATATGTAAATTCAAAAACTTTCCTTCAAAGGCTACAAAGATACTTTAGTGCAAGATCACCATTTTTCACATTTTAACACCTAAACTCAAAAACTCAACCTAAGAAATGCTTAGTGGTCTTGATTGAACTTATTAAAAAATAAAAATACTCAAATACTCATCCACATACCTATTAACCTCATAATTTCCATCAAATGATCAAATAAGGAGGATGAGGTGTAGGTGCTCCTGCACCAAGGTTGTAAAAGTGTATTAAAGAGGGAGACCGACGGTCACCTCTTTCAAATGTTAGTTTTTCAAGTTGAAGTGGTTTGTTTTAGGAGGTAAAAATTATAAAAGGCCATGAGAAACTTGAATGGAGGATGATCCTTGGATTGGGAACCAAACCAAATGAGGAAATGTTGAGTTTTCCTTAAGAAAAATGAGGTTTTGGTGAGTGAAAATGAGTTTATGAGTTGGGAAGCATTACTTTATGTTAGATTGAGCATGAGTAGGGTATTTTATGCTTGTTTGAACCATTGTAAATTTTTGGAGTGTTTGGAAAGTGCTACTTTCAATAAAACCTAGGGTTTCTAAGCCTAGGGAGAGGGTTTTATGGTTTACGTGGTAAATGATTGAATCTATGCAATCTAACACTATAATTTGAAGTTTTAATAGATATAAAATGATTCTCCAAGCTAATCTAATTAAGTTGATTAGGCCTAATTTTCAAAGCAACATGCCCTCAAACTTATCACATGACCTCAAAACCTTTGGGAAGAATTTCTTAAGTTCCCAAACCTCCAAAACCACAACTAGATTCCTTTGGTACGGACAAATTCATGCCAAACCTGAAAACGCTTGCTTTATGCACTATTCAAGAGGGTTTATTGAATATGCTACTTTCACAACCTCGTAGACTTTAAAAACAAATTGAACAAAGGAAATTAAACCTATATATGCCTAAAATTTCAAAACATCATGACCTACCATAGAGATTCTCCCAAACCCTAGGCCTAAGCCCTCATTCACATGCATTTTTGTTCACAACAATAAATTACTCATATTGTAAGTTTGCATCCCTAACACCTATAACTCACTATAACCATACCAATGGCTTGAAATGAGCCTTATTACATCCACAAAACACTAATATTGTACACTTTATATGTAAATTCAAAAACTTTCCTTCAAAGGCTACAAAGATACTTTAATGCAAGATCACCAATTTTCACATTTTAACACCTAAACTCAAAAACTCAACCTAAGAAATGCTTAGTGATCTTGATTGAACTTATTAAAAAAAAAAAAAACTCAAATGCTCACCCACATACCTATTAATCTCATAATTACCATCAAATGATCAAATAAGGAGGATGAGGTGTAGGTGCTCCTACACCAGGGTTGTAAAAATGTATTAAAGAGGGAGACCGACGGTCACCTCTTTCAAATGTTAGTTTTGCAAGTTGAAGTGGTTTGTTTTAGGAGGTAAAAATTATAAAAGGCCATGAGAAACTTGAATGGAGGATGATCCTTGGATTGGGAACCAAACCAAATGAGGAAATGTTGAGTTTTCCTTAAGAAAAATGAGGTTTTGGTGAGTGAAAATGAGTTTATGAGTTGGGAAGCATTACTTTATGTTAGATTGAGCATGAGTAGGGTATTTTATGCTTGTTTGAACCATTGTAAATTTTTGGAGTGTTTGGAAAGTGCTACTTTCAATAAAACCTAGGGTTTCTAAGCCTAGGGAGAGGTTTTTATGGTTTGGGTGGTAAATGATTGAATCTATGCAATCTAACACTATAATTTGAAGTTTTAATAGATATAAAATGATTCTCCAAGCTAATCTAATTAAGTTGATTAGGCCTAATTTTCAAAGAAACATGCCTTCAAACTTATCACATGACCTCAAAACCTTTGGGAAGAATTTCTTAAGTTCCCAAACCTCCAAAACCACAACTAGATTCCTTTGGTACAGACAAATTCATGCCAAACCTAAAAACCCTTGCTTTATGCACTATTCAAGAGGGTTTATTGAATATGCTACTTTCACAACCTCGTAGACTTTAAAAACAACTTGAACAAAGGAAATTAAACCTATATATGCCTAAAATTTCAAAACATCATGACCTACCATAGAGATTCTCCCAAACCCTAGGCCTAAGCCCTCATTCACATGCATTTTTGTTCACAATAATAAATTACTCATATTGTAAGTTTGCATCCCTAACACCTATAACTCACTATAACCACACCAATGGATTGAAATGAGCCTTATTACATCCACAAAACACTAATATTGTACACTTTATATGTAAATTAAAAAACTTTCCTTCAAAGGCTACAAAGATACTTTAGTGCAAGATCACCATTTTTCACATTTTAACACCTAAACTCAAAAACTCAACCTAAGAAATGCTTAGTGGTCTTGATTGAACTTATTAAAAAAAAAAAAAAAACTCAAATACTCATCCACATACCTATTAACCTCATAATTACCATCAAATGATCAAATAAGGAGGATGAGGTGTAGGTGCTCCTGCACCAAGGTTGTAAAAGTGTATTAAAGAGGGAGACCGACGGTCACCTCTTTCAAATGTTAGTTTTTCAAGTTGAAGTGGTTTGTTTTAGGAGGTAAAAATTATAAAAGGCCATGAGAAACTTGAATGGAGGATGATCCTTGGATTGGGCACCAAACCAAATGAGGAAATGTTGAGTTTTCCTTAAGAAAAATGAGGTTTTGGTGAGTGAAAATGAGTTTATGAGTTGGGAAGCATTACTTTATGTTAGATTGAGCATGAGTAGGGTATTTTACGCTTGTTTGAACCATTGTAAATTTTTGGAGTGTTTGGCAAGTGCTACTTTCAATAAAACCTAGGGTTTCTAAGCCTAGGGAGAGGGTTTTATGGTTTGGGTGGTAAATGATTGAATATATGCAATCTAACACTATAATTTGAAGTTTTAATAGATATAAAATGATTCTACAAGGTTTTAAGAGATTACACAAAGTTTTGAAGGTGGTCCCTTTGCAAAAGTGTGCTAATTTGGGCCCTTAAAAGCATAGAAAACCTGATTTGTGCAGTTTGGTACAAAACAAGCAATGCTAATTGTTGGATAATTTGAAAGGCTCTGTAATGGGTCCTTGATATGTGTTTTTTTGTGAGTTGAAAGGTTATGTGAGCGTAATTAAACCCGATTGAGTGACTTTTATATGCTACAAAGAATAGTGTGAATATGCTGAATGAAGAAGTCCCAATGAAATTGTAAATTGAAAATTGTGTTTGCATATTGGAGTTTTGTATTTGTGTGTTGCAGGCCTCCCCCTACTACATTAGGAGTATATTCCAATTATATTCCATTTTTTTATAGACTTGTATGGAAAATTTGGTAGCATAGACAAGGCAATCAACTAGTTTGGATAACTGTTTGACAAAATAACTCAATGAAAGCTTTGGAAGAATACACAAAGTAAGTTAATTATTAAATAACAAAATGCCTCAAAGAGATGTGGTTTAAAAATGTAATTTAAAAGTGTATGGAATTTTGTAATTTAAAATGTCCATTGACAAGCTAAGGTTGTAATATGACAAACAAACAATGATCAACATGGAATATGCAAAACAACAAAAATGAAAGCAAGCCATAATATAATGAAATAAAATGTACAAAGAATTCAAATACCTAAAAAACCATAGTTTGAAATGGAGGAATTCTACCCAATTATGATATCCTTTGATTATTCTTTCCTCAAACTCCTCAACAATTTGACTTTTTCAAAAGCTTTTTCCCTTCCAAAATTCAATTGTATATCAATTATCACTAGAATTCAAAATTGAATTGATATTATATGCCTTTCAATGTGAAAACTATGCTATTTCATGCAAAGGTAGTGAAAAGATCATGAAAAAGGTGGTGGAATCTAAAAATCATGCATGGACATGTTAGCTCTCAAAAATGTAGGCAAAATACCTCAAGAGGTTGCCAATCTCTTGATACATTTTAGGGTAATAGACAAGGCAAAATGATTTGAACCTTCTTCTCTTCAGGTGTTGCTAGACCTAGGCGAGTATACCTATAAGAATGAAACAGACTTAAAGTTGTATGACTTGATTGAATTGATGGATCTATTATGATGGCATAAAGTGTAATAGATGAAATTTTACTGAATACTCCTATTCCTAATATTGAACTTGAAATGTGAATGTTTCAATAATATTTTATAAAATTCTAAGGTGTGAATGGTGTGACCAGTGCCTACTTCTATTGGGCTAATGGAGTCAATATTTGCATGATAGGTGACTTACTTAATGGTTATAAGTCAAACTTCTTGGCACTTGTAATTGTTTACACCTATTGTAAACATGCAAGAGTGTAATTATCAAGTTCTTCTTAGTGATCCAAATGTCCTTTTCCAAATTGTTGTGATTAATCAAAAGGATTTAATCCTGTCTTGCAGAATCAGTTAATTGAACCACACAAGAGAAACAAGTGTGCTTTGATAAATTGAAAAATATCCTTGATATTTCAATTTAAATAATCAAGAAATGACAACCTTGGAGACAACCAGATAGTGTTTTCAATAAATTCGACAAACAATTGACACCATAATTGGATCACTAGATAAATATGTTCTTCTCCATTATATAATTTTAAAGGATTTTACAATACATATCATAATACTTTCTTTCGACAACTGTTCAACCTACTGATTATCTAACCTACTACTTATTTCTCCTAAATCTAATCCTCCCTTCTTTTGATTTCATTTGACATATATACATTCATGGCACCCATCAGGCACAATTCTTCTTTTCAATGCAACTCTTCAGTTAATTTCTCTCAGCAAAATAAAATATTTAATTAGTTTCCTTTTGGAAAATTAAATATTTTAATCTTCATCTTTATCTTTGCAATCCACGTTTAATTTTGTATTAATCTTCTTTTGTTGGAAATTTCAAAAAATAATCACCCATTTATAACTCCCCTAGTGAAAAAATATTGTATCACCCAATGTAAATATTTTATAAATTTTACCCCTCATGCTTTTGAGTGAAATTATTATTCACCTTATAACCTCCTTGTTAAAATATTTCCAATCCTCGTGAAAGTATTTTACCTTGTGCATTTTATGGGTAAAATAATTATTTACCTTATAACTCCCTTCACTAAAATATTTCATAGTTCAATGAGAATATTTGACTTGATGAAGAAAATATTTTATCCCTCCACCTTCACATTTATTCCATAAATTCTCACTTTATTACTCCCGCAATTATTATAATTTTTTTAAAATATTTTTTGCCCAGATTATATGATAAAATATCCATTTTAATATTTATTTACACCTTCAAATTTTCGGTGTAACATGCTCCATCGGAAGGATTTTATTTTCTTAGTACTATTGCTTTCACCAATGAATCTTTCATCGGCGTGACAACACACTCATTGTAACTTTAAAATTTCACTCTATACTCTCGCCGATACATTTATTTAGGGTTTCTCCTCTGGATTCTTTCAAAGAAAAATCAATTGTTTGAGAATGCACTTCTTGTTCATCCTTCTCTGATTTCTCACAATATTCCATTTCATAAATGTCTGATGGAGAAACTTTAAGAGTGGGTTGATTGTTATCACTTGAGTAATCCACTAGGATATATTGTTGGTCATCAGAAAATAACACCTCTTTGTCTACATGCTCAAGGGATTTTGAATCATGTGATGTGTTAACTTCTTTAACGCCCACTGGTGAAAGGCAAGCATCGATCATTTGTACTGTCTCCTTGATTATGCCAATCATAATTTGCCCCTCTAGCAACACAACTTCTTTATTATTTTGATCAAGAACAGTTCTCCAAAATTATATTTACATGTTTCAACATCTATATGTGAGAGAAGTGATGCCTCTTTTCCTTCATATTGTGGGTAGTAAAATTCTCAAAATGATTGTGGAATTTGTTTTACACTTGCCACATGCTCGAATGCTTTTTAGAGTTTGTTTGAGATCTATTTCACGCATATCCCCCATTGTTGGCATATAGTGTTCCATAAGACTAAGTCTCTTTGAGAATTTTCTGACGCCCATGACTACCACACATTTCACGCTCTCTGTCTCCATCTTGTCGAATTTCCATGTTAGAGAGTTCTGCACAAAGGTCATTCCCAATGCTTATCAATACCTTTTGAGGCTCGAGATTTCTGTGTATAATTCCCAATTTATGCAGATGTGAAAGCCTTGATACAATATCCCTCATACGTGGTTTGTATTATCAATAAGTTGATCCTGAAAACATCCACCTTCTCTTGCACATAGCTGCATTTTATTTGTATTGGTGATATTGCTCAACTTTTGAGGAAGAACTGTTTTGCTATGATGTAAAAATATGGTCCATCAATTTTGCACAAAGCATCAAGATTCATTTATTTGAACAAGAAATTCATCTATTTGTGTATGTCAAAACTCAAGTGCTATCTCATTGCTTCTTTAATTTTTTGCTTCTGGCTGAGTTGCTTTTATCCTCTTTTGAAAATCACTATCATTTGTGCCATCATAAAAAGTCACCTATACATTGTCTTCTCACTATTTTGATTGTCATGTATCAATCTGACCAACATTGTTTTGTAATATATGCACTTAGTACATTATGCCCATCAACATTCCATGTTATGACATGTACTAACATACATAGTTTGAGAGCATTTTCATTGAAAATAACAACACTAATGTCCTCTGCATCTTTTAGTCTGGATCTAATTATTGATGCCATTCAATTTGATCACTTCAATCCAAAACTTCTTAAAAGTCTTTTTGCCAAGATTACTTTGACCACAACCTCAATTGATCAGATTTAATGGTGCCTTATCTCTAAATTGAAATGGATGCTTGTCAAAAATCCATTTTTTGATATTTTGCAATGTAACAAAATGAGTGAAGTAGCCTCCAAAATCGCCTTATAAAACTGCTCAAATGATCTCCAAAAGCCATGAAACTTTACCAGTATGTTATTTGATTGTAGGGGATTGTACTTCTGAAATGGTTGAGCATGAAGTTATTGGGATTAAAATTTGTTAACAATCGAAGTTGCCTGTTCAACCATTTTTGCAATTGTTTAAACTGAACTAAAACTTGCCAATTTGCCTTCTTAGAAAAATATCAAATCAGATTTTGGGGAGCTTCCCTCATGGGGATCGGTTTATTTCGGTCACATGAACATGTAGGAAAATGGGTTTTTTACAAATACTCTTCCTCCAAAAAATATTAAAAATCAAACTTGATCACTTTGTAGCTATTTTGGGAATGCAATCCTAAAACTGTGCAAAATCAGTTTGGTTTTGATTTTGCAAAATTACCAAATGATGTTCAAATGCCTTGAAAATTGGCATGGATGTACCTTGAGATATGGAGATTCAAGAGGACCAATTTTTCTGTCATAATATCTTTTCAAATGCTTAATATTTTCCTTCAAAGTGTGCCACTTTAACAGATTTCACTATGCTAACAACAGATTTTGTCAAAAACCCTTCAACTTGGCCTTCTGAAACTTTGTCAAAACTGACTGTATGAAGCTGAAAATTTGCAAAGACACTCCCATTTGATAAATGAACATGTTTGCAAAGTGATTTCTCTTGAAATTGAACATATCCAAAATTATGATTTTTCAAAATGTGCTCTGGAGACTGATTTTACACTTGAGTTTCTAAGTGTTAAAATCCTCTTTTTTAATATGGGGACGTAAAATTTGCATGAAATTTTAAGTCCCAATAGGACACTTCACTCAATCTTCAAAAATCTACTTTTTTTCGGAGCACACATAGAACTAGGAGAATATGTAGAATGTGGGCCGACATCATGGGTATATTGTATTTTTTTTACCATTTTTAGTGCAAGAAAAAATGTACTCACGTTATAATGTGAGCACGTTATTTCTTCCTAGAATGGTCATGTCTC
>VDFB02105785.1:371303488-371322173 GCA_007258455.2 Sequoia sempervirens
CCTAGCTAAGTCCCCTTCACTCTAACCCCTTCTCTCCCACTCTCTCTTTTAAACTATCAATTCCACCCCCTCTCCCTCTCTCCAGACTCTCTCTCCCTCTCCCCATCCCACCCTACCTAGACAACTCTCTCTCTCTCTCTCTCTTAAAATTATCCCTCCCTCTAAAGACATACATAAATACATACAAGCATAATACATATGTACATAAAATCCTACATCCATACAATATACGTGCACTGATACATATAGGCATACATACATACATACATGAGACACCAACATACATGTATATACAAACATAGGAATATATCAATAAACATTCAATAGAGTGGCATTTCACATTAACGAAGACATAATGCGTGCACATTATAATTCACGTGCATTATGTATTGCTTGACATGTATCCCGAATAAGCAAAAAATTGTCAAAACTAGGACATAACGCTAGCGCGTTAGAACGTGCACATGTTATATTTTTCTTTGGGAATCCCCAAGCCTTAGCATTGGTATTTACCTTGGAATACCAAACCAAAGGCTTGGAGGGCATTCCCAAGGACTAGAGACGTGTTTTTGCAAATTTTACTAATTTTTCACATAATCAGCTTCGTGCTCACCATCAAGATTGCATCTGGTTCAACATCAACAAAATAAAACACATGGGTAATCTTAGGTTCTCTCTTAGCTTTCTAACAATGTAATTTTTTTCACTTTTTAGCAATGTTAAGCCTTTCATCCATAATTTCTTGTTTGTATGTCTCTTTTTAGCCAAAAAATAATGTTCGGTGTTTTTTTCATTATAAATTAACCGTTCATTGAAATTTCAAATAAATTACATTTTTAGAAACTAGACTCCATTCTACAAATTTTTAAAAAAATTGAAAAAAAAATCAATTACCTTAAAAAAAATTTAGTGGGAGCACAGCTAAATTTTTTCTTTTCAAGAAGTGCCCACTTAGAAAATTAGTAAAAACTCAAATATTCATTAAAAAATTATCAAAAAAATTGTGCATCAAATAGATACTGTTAGCTAACTTTTGACCATACCTATTTTAAAAATACTACAAAAAGTTCACTGTGCTCGGGTCGTACAAGAGTTGCTATGTTATGTTTTTCTAACAAAAATAACACCAATTTGTGTACGTCCCTCTTTTGAACCCCTTAATCTCAACCATTTTCAAAATAAATTAGTAGTTTAGAAAGTAGACTCGGAGCACTTTGATTCTTGTTTTTGTTCCATCTCAAAATTTTTAGTGTAACTATCCTCAATTTCATGTCCAAGGTTAGTATTTCCTGATTTTAGAAAAAAAGTGGCCACTTAAGCCCCCTTTTTGGGAACCATCTTGGTGCACTTACCCTATGTTTTTGGTGAATTTTTCCATCTCGGTTGCTGTTGAAACCAATATTGATTCATCTATGGTTTGTGTTTTTTGGTGAAGGTTTTGAATCAGTCTGTTACTATGAGCTTTTTGTGTTTTGTGGGTTTTTCATGTGGGTCACTATTGAAAGGTGTGTTTTTGTGGTGATGGTTACAACACAATGAAATAGTTAATGTTATACAGGTTGCGTTGTTTTAGGGTATATTGCTACTTTTTTATAAGGGTGTGTTGAAAAAAACTATATAGTTTGTTCACACCAATATTATTTGATTTATGGTTCAACTTTTGTGGGGATGTTTTTGTATGGGTTTTTCACTATGATTTTTAGTGTTTTGCGGGTTTGGCTATCTGGGTGACTGTTGATAACAATATTGTTTCATTTATGGAAATCATTTTGTGGTGATGGTTGCAATGCAATAAAATAGTTAATGTTATGTAGTTCATATTTTTTTTGCATAAGGAATTGTTCAATGTTGTTGTCTACCTTAGGCTATATTGTTTCATTTATGGCTTCCATTTAGCATGGTTAGGGAAAAGATGGCAGATTGTTTTATGATTTTTAAATGAAAAGTGTTTGGTTCACCGATAGAGAAGGCTAGTGAAATGGAATCAAAATTAATTGTTGTATGGTTTCCATGTAGTGGCGATGGTCGTAAGCAATGATTTCCTTTTAAGTTTTTTGAGAACATAGCAAATGTCTGTGGAATTTTTGAGAGGTCATTTCCTATGGCTATATACTCTTTTCTAGAGTGCAATCAATAATGTGTATATATGTGCATTCAACTTAAGAAATATATATATGTATATATATGTATATATATATATACATATACAATACATATACATATATATATACATACTAACTTAAGAAATATATATATCTATATATATATATATATGTATAGATATATGTATATATGTATATACATATACATATACATATACACACAAACACACACACACACACATATATAAAGAGGAACCCACACAAATTCATAATGAGAAACAACAATAAAAGTATACTCATTTCTCAACAAAACCTTATCAAAAATTGAAATAATATAGCCTTCTCAGGAGCACTTTCTCAAATATTATTAGTGACAAAGCCATCCAATAATGTACTCCTTTCTGAACAGAACCTTATCAAAAATTGAAACAATAAAGCCTTTTCAACAACACCTAATCAGAAATGAAATAATATAGCCTCAAGCTAATCAATAGTATCTTATGTAACCAAACATAGAGTGTACAACATTAACTATTTTATTCTATTCCAACCATAACCAGAAAACTGAAGCCATGAATTAAACATCATTGGTTTCAATAGTGAGCTAGATGGAGAAACCCATAAAACTATAGCCATAGAGCCCATGCAGAATGATGGCCATATATCACAACCATAAATGAAAAAATATTTCTCTTAACAAATAATATTGTCTTCTATCCACAACACCTTATCAAAAATTGAAACAATATAGCCTTTTGAACATAACCTTATTGGAAATGAGCCAATATAGTCCAAGCTAGACAATAACAATCAACCAAAAACTGTATAATGTCAACAATTTTATTTCGTTGCCAACACAACCACTAAATTGAAGCCATAAAGAGAAACCCACAGAAAATTGGCATGTATATAAATATATGTATATATGTACATGTATATACATATATATTTACACATATATATACAAATATATTAATATTAAAATATACCCAATATAGCCTAAGGTAGACAACAATAATCAACAATACCTAATGTAACCAAACATAGAATCGACAACATTAACTATTTTCTTTTGTTCCAACCATAACCACAAAATGAAAGCCATAAATCAAACAACATTGGCTTCAATAGTGACACAGATGGAGAATATAGCCTTTTCAATAACACCTTATTGAAAATATGCGTTGAGAATGTTATTGAAAACAAGATGAGAACAATATTCTCTTTAAAAAAACTCATAGATACCTGTAAATATTGAACTGTGCATACATATATGCATAGATATCCATTACACACACATATATCTACGCACATCTATACCAAAAAGTTGTATGTACTAGGAAATATTTTATTTTGTTCCAACCATAACCATAAAATAGAAGCCATAAATCAAGCAACGTTGGTTTCAACAGCGACCTAGATGGAGAAACCCACAAAACTATAGCCACAAAACCCATCTAGAATGATAGCCACATAACGTAATCATAAATGAAACAATATTTCTTTTAACAAACAATATTGTCTTCTATCAATAGCACCTTATTGAAAATTGAAACAATATATACATACATACATATATATATACATATGTATATCTACATATATATATACATATATAATAATATTAAAATATACTCTTTCCTAAATGGAACTGTAATTTTTTTAAAAGAATCTAGGCTTTCTAGCAACACCCTATCAAAAATTGAAATAATATAACCTCTTTAGCAACACCTTATCAAAAATAGCACAATACAGCCTAGGCTAGAGAACAATAATTAACAATGCATAATGGAACCAAACATAGACTGTATAACATGAACAAATGGTTGAGTGCATAAAGCACCAAAAAATGCACTGTAATAAACCAATGCAAACAATAAAGCCAAAGCTATGATAGTCTTTCCTTAGCGGTGACTTTTTGAGCATGGGATAATATGGTAAAACATACATAGAAACAACCAACAAAAACTAGATAACATTTAAACAATTATATTTTGTTCCAAGCATAGGCAAAAAATGAAAGCCATAAAGAGAAACCCAGAGAGGTTACCAATTTGAAACAATATAGCCTCCTCAGTAGCCCCCTCTTGAAAATTAATAGTGACAAACCCATCCAAAAATATACTCCTGTGTTTTCATCTAACTTTAGACAGATATATCTATATATATCTATATTATATCTACATATATGTATATATGTATGTATTTATATATGTATATATATATATATATGTATCTATATATATACATGTATATACGTATCTATATATATATGTATTCATATTGGCTATTTGTTTGAACTTTGGTCATAATTCTTGTCAGCCTTCCTAGTTTTAGACTTTTCTAGCACTAGGGAAAAGGTGGCATGCTATTTTTCCATTTCGATGAACTTTGGTCAGAATTTTCGTCGGCCTTCCTAGTTTTTGAGGTCTTTGGCGTCATGGAAAAGGTGGCAATTTTTTTTTTGACTTTTTAAATAAAAAGCATTTGGTGCAATGATAGAGAAGGCCAATGAAATGGAAACAACATTAATTGTTCCATAGTTTCCGTGTAGTGGTGATGGTGCAAGTAACATTCATCTTTAAAGTCCTCAAAAAACAAAGTGAATGTTTGTACAATTTTGATAATGCATTGTTTGGTTGTCATTGTTTGGGTTTATCTCGTTGTTCAAGATAGTTGTGAGTGAGGAGTGAAAGCTTCTATGAGGCTGCAAGTGTGTTCATCAGTTGTGGAAATTTTGTGAACGTGGCTGAAGGTTATTTTGTTTTTTTTGCATGCGTCGATGGTTGCAAAAGCACTAAAAAAGTGTGGGTTGTGATAATTCTGTGCCCTTTTTTGTAGGTGGTGCAAAAAGAATGGAGGGCAGAGAAAGCAAGCGGGAAGAGGTACATTTCTAAAATAGTTTATGTTATTTTACCTTATTGAGAATTGAAACAATATAGACTTTTTAACATAACCTTATCGAAAATGATACAATATAGGCCTAGCTAAATAATAACAATCGACAAAAAACTGCATAGCATCAACAATTTTATTCCGTTGCCAACACAGCCACTAAATGCAAGCCATAAAGAGAAACCCACAGAAAATTGACATGTATATAAATATATGTATATATGTACATGTATATATATGTATATATTTACACACACATATATATATATATTAATATTAAAATATTAAAATATACCCAATATATCCTAAGGAAGACAACAATAATCAACAATAACTAATGTAACCAAACATAGAATCAATAGCATTAACTATTTTATTTTGTTCCAACCATAACCACAAAATAGAAGCCATAAACCAAACAACATTGGTTTTAGCAGTGTCCTAGATGGAGAATATAGACTTTTCAACAACACCTTATCGAGAATGAAACAATATAACCTCAAGCAGGGAACAATAATCAACAATAACTAATATAACCAAACATAGAGTGTACAACATTAACTATTTTATTTTATTCCAATGATAACCATAAAATGGAATCCATAAATTAAATAACATTGGTTTCAATAGCAACCTAGATGGGGAAACTTGTAAAAATGTAGCCATAGAACCCATGCACAATGATGTCCATCTAACACAACCATAAATGAAACAATATTTATTTTAACAAACAATATTATCTTCTATCAACAACACCTTATCAAAAATTGAAACAATATAGCATTTTCAAGAGAACCTTATCGAAAATGAGACAATATAGTCAAACATACACAACAACAACCTTTTCAACAGAACCTTATCAAACAATATAGCTATGATAGTCTTTCCTTAGCAGTGCCTTTTCAAGCATGGGATAATATGGTTGAACATACATAGCAACAACCAACAAAAACTGGATAACACTAACAATTTTATTTCATTCCAAGCATAGGCACAAACTGGAAACCATAAAGAGAAACCTAAAGAGGTTCACAAATTGGAACAATATAGTCTCCTCAATATCACCCTCTTAAAAATTAATAGTGACAAACTCATCCAAAAATATACTTCTGTGTTTGCATCTAACTTCAGACATATATATATATCAATCAATATTATATCTATATATATATATATTATATCTACGTATATGTATATATATATCTCTTTCGCTCTCTCTCTCTCTATATATAGTGTGTCGTTCATGGTTTCTGTGAAGCTGCAGTGGGTGGAAGGCAATATTGTTTGTTTTTGTGATGAATTGTGGCTATGTGTTTTTGTGCACTATTTTTTTGCTTTTCAACTATTGCCACTACATGGAAATCATAAATGAAATAATATGTTCAAAGCTATCCAACAACAATGAATAATGTCTATATATATATATACATATATATACATATGTGTGTATATATATGTCTATATGTATATATATATACATCTCTGTGTGTGTATGTATATATGTATATATATACATATGTATATATATATGTATATGTATATATGTGTATATATATATATGTATATATATACATATGTATATATATGTATATGTATATATATGTGTTTGTGTGTATATATCCATTGGGCATTGTTGATTATAGTTCTCTTGCTTAAGCTATCGTGTTTCATTTTGGAGGTGTTATTGAAAAGGTTGTATTGTTTCAATTTTTGATGAGGTTCTATTGAGAAAGGAGTGTTTTATATCTATATATATATGTATATATATGTGTGTGTATATATGCCAATTTTTGTATGTATATATGTATATATGTATTTAAAATATAGTCTTAAATTCTGGATGAGGCCTTATCAAAGAGTGATAGAACCCAACTTTTTGCAATGGTTCAACACACTATCAAAAAATGAAATAGTGTAGCTTGGTCAAAGATTCCCTAGACATTCACTATTGAAAATTCCCCAGACATCCATTGTGTACCTTGAGGCATTAAACATGAGGTGTTATTACAACCATCACTAGTACATGGAGTGCATACGACAATTAATGACGTTGTGAACCATCATTCAATTTTGATGGCCCTCTCTATCCATGTGTCAAGAAATATGCCTCCCGCTAGCCCATGGGAAGCATTGAAACAATTGATGTTGATTCCAGCCAACGTTCAATCCTGGCAACATTTTGTACCTACATGGCAAAAAATCTATCACCCTTTTCCCATGACACTCCACTAACCAACTCCACAACTTTTCAATGTTTGCTTGTGCCTGCTTATATTATGTTTCCTGAGGTGTAGAATATCAGGTGTAATTACAACCATCCCCACAATATGGATACCATACAACAATTAATGTTGGTGCCACAATGGCTTGCTCCTATGTAGCTGTTGCACATGAAGAATGCAACCTTATCAAAAGTTGAGAGAAACTAGCCTTTCCAGCAACACTCTATCAAAAATTGAAATACTATACCCTCTTTAGCAACACCCTATCAAAAATAAAACAATATAGCCTAATCCAGAGAACATCAAGTAACAATGCATAATGCAAGGGTATGTGCAGGATCATGATGGGCCAAAAAGTGGTGATATGATGGGTATGTGGCTGATGACCTTTTTCTTACCCAAAATTGATGAAATGAAAAGGGTTTTTAAAGGATATTCTCATCTTTCCACGAATATAAATTATGCTTTACTTTGAATTTACTAAATAATTATTATTCATTTTATATTTGAATTAGGACTAAAGTCCTAATTGATAGGCTGATTGAAAAAAATCTATAGCTTTCAAATGATATCACATTTTTTGAATCTAGAACATGTGTCACATTCTCTGTTTCACATACTATAAGATTAAAAAAATAAAAAAATTGAATTTAATGAAGTTTTGATCAAGTTAAGGTGGTCAAACATACAAGTTTTTATATTTTTCAAAAGTTGTAATAAAAAATTCATAATTAATTATTTACATGGAAAAAAATTACAAAAAAATGTGTATCACATCAAGACATGAGTCCTCTACTTATATATAAAATCTTATAAAAAAATATTATCATTTTATTGTGGTTAGGGTGGTCAGACAGACACCTAATTCTTATTTTTCCACAATTTAAGTACTATTGCATTGAAATTTCAAATTTTCACCAAATAGATTTAAAAAAATAAACCTAGTAGTTTAGAGACTACATTCAATTTGCTATAGATTCTATTCTTATATATTTTTAAAATAATATAGATAACTTATTCAAATTTTTATGTCAAGTTTCCTAACTCTAATTTTAATGAATTTTTTGCCACTTAAGGGTCTATTTTTTCTATGATGATCCTGCACATACCCACAATCAAACATAAACTGTATAACAAAAATATATAATTAGGAAAAATGCTTCAATGTTGTATATAATAGTTAATATAAAGTATATCATTTGAAGTATGCCCTATTAAGGTTCAGACAAATAACTATTTTAAGAAAATAATAAACATTGGGAAGGGTACGTATGTACATTCCTCACATCTACTTTGACATACATACAAATCTACACATAGGGAAATTTAATATTGTCTCATCTATGGCTTCTGTTCTGTGCAAATGGTTACAATATATTAAACTAGTTTGTGTTGTTTTCCATAACGCAATGCTAATTGTTGTTCTCTACCTTTGGCTATATACTTTCATTTGCAATGCATAATAAAATAGTTAATATTATAGAGTTAATGTTGTTATCCAAAAGCCATTCTTGACTTTCAAACCACCTAATTTCATTTTAACTATCAACAAAAATCTACATATACAATATTAGATGCAGAAAAATGTATTATGAAATAGTCATAATCAACGATGGGAAATGGAATCTAACACAATGTGTATAAGATTATCTATTTTATTCCATTGCTAGCATAACCTGAAACATAAACCCCTGAGCAAGAGCATGCATTGTCCAACACTTTCATCAATGGTAAAACTAATCTTTCTTGACACACTTAAGATACATGCTATCATTGCAACAAGTCCTTCTTGAGGCTAGGAGAAATAATAAATAAAAAGCTTATGTGAAGGTGGTTGGAGGTTTTTTTGGTTTCTTTAGATTGGGTGATGGTTGCAAAATGAATACATGCAATTCATAGATCAAATAATAATGATATTAACAAAAAATACAACCTTTAATAAACAACATCTTATCTAAAATTGAAACAATATAGCCTTCTCAACAACACCTTGTTGAAAGTGATACAATGTAGCCTAGCCTAGAGTATTACAATGAAGAATGCCTTATGGAAATCAACATAAACTATATATTGTTCACTATTTTTTAGTTTTGTAACCATGGTGACAAAATGAGGGACATGAATCAAAAATTTATTCCTCCCTTATGTGTAGATATGTATGTATGTCATAGTGGATGCAAACAACATTGGTACATAGTCATTTCTATGTTAATTTTTGTTGGGACATTGTTGAAATGATAAGTTGTATTTTTGTTGTTAGATGAAACATTGATGCCCCCATTAATCGCACTAATGGACAATGTATGCTCTAGGTTGGTTGTCTTAGGGGAACATTGATTGTTTTTGAAATCATTTATAAAGAGTTCTGTAAATGTGCCTTTTTTATATTATTTGTTTTCTGTCATATTCTAAATATCCCAACAAAAAAATTGAAATGTAAAAAAGTTTGTAATTTAAAAATAGGGAATGGAGCTCGTTAGCCTTTGTTGGTTTAATTGAATATTTGGTTGTTGTGTTGTTTTCATAATAGAGCTTGTGGCTAGTCACCAATGTTGCAGCTCTCTCCCTGTCAAAGAGGAGCACCAACAATGTCAGTGGACTCTATATCTCCCCAGGCTACTTGACAACCCTCTAACATTGATCCCACAAGTCTATTCCTTGTTTATTTTTTGTTTCTAACTCTTGTATTGGTTGTTTGCCACGTGCATTCAGCAAAATGCAAACATGCTTTGCTTGCATTTGCAACCATTCTAGTGTATAGTCTAACTTATTTATATTTGAGGTATTCACGTTTTTGTTTGCTGGCTATTTGGGAGCAATCTATTTGTAGCTATTTATGTGTCTTCCATTTTAGTGGACTTGCATATAAATTTCTTTTTGTTGTAATATTTCCTATGGAATGTCCAGTGATAATTATAGACTTTTTCATAGGTGTTATTGTATTTAATGCTATACATACACACACACATATATATTTGTACTTGTATTGTGAAGTATAGATGTGAGTGACTATGTACGTTGTGCGGTTGAAAGTGCAACTCTACACTAAACAATGCCTAGTTGAAAATAATCTAAAGTTCTTAATTATTGAGCTGAGTTTTCAATGCAACCTATTATTCCACCCACTAGAAAAAATATGCAGGGTATGTGCAGGATCATCATGGAAAAAATAGGCCCTTAAGTGGCGAAAAATTCAAAAAAATCAGAGTTAGGCAACTTGACATAAAAATTTGAATAAGTTATGTATATTATTTCAAAAATATGTAAGAATAGAATCTATAGCAAATTGAATGTAGCTTCTAAACTACTAGGTTTGTTTTAAGAAAATAAAAATTTATTTGGTGAAAATTTGAAATTTCAATGCAGTGAGTACTTAAATTTTAGGGAAAAAATAAGAAGTAGGTGTCTGTCGACCACCCTAACCACAATAAAATGATAATATTTTTTTATAAGATTTTAGATATAAGTAGAGGAATCATGTCCCGATGTGATGCATATTTATTTATTTATTTTTCCAAATTAAATAATTAATTACTTGATTTTATTACAACTTTTAAAAATATAAAAAACTTGTATGTCGACCACTAACATGGTCAAAACTTCATGAAATTTAATTTTTCTTTTTTTAATCCTATATTATGCGAAGCATAGAATGTGACACATTTTTTGGATTCAAAAAATGTGATACTATTTGAAAGCTATAGATATTTTTCAATCAACCTATCAATCAGGAATTTAGTAGTAATTCAAATAGAAAATGAATAATAATTACTTATTAAATTCAAAGTAAAGCATAATTTATATTGGTGGAATGATGAGAATCTCCTTTAAAAACCATTTTCGTTTCATCATTTTTTGGTAAAAAAAGTCATCAACGACATACCCATCATATTGCTAGTTTTTGGCCCATCATGATCCTGCACATACCCTACAACCCATACATAAAGCAATGTTACTCCCACAAGCTGTGTCAAGTAATGTTTATTTCATTTTCCCAGGCAACAACCATATATTCCTAGATTTATACTTATCTATATTTGTTCTTGCATCTATTGATAGGTTCATGTTGGAAAAATGATTTTCTAGGTCTTTGTTGAAATCATGATTATCTCATTGAAGGCTTTTGTTTTGTGTTGATGGCTGCAACACTATATAGTTTATGTTTTTTTGTACAAGGCATTGTTGGCTGCTATTCTATAGCTTCTCAGCATGTTCCAACCACCTCTACCACCTTTCCACGATCGTCAAGAAGTCTTGTGATACAGGGAGGGCTACTGGCTAGCCGAGAGGCTGCTGATTTCAATTGTACTTTGCAAGGCATTGTTGGCTATCATGCTCTAACATTGGTTATAAGATGGGGCTACAAGCATGCAATCAACAATGCCTTTTTGTAAATGGCATAGAATGTTCAGTTGCTTTGGTGACTTTAGAGTGCTAAATATTTTTGTGTGCATTTATGTTGACTATTTTATTACTTATTCTATGTGTTTATGTGGATTGTTTGATTGCTTTACAGCTTTCACCACTACATGGAAACCATAAATTAAATAATGTGTTAGAAGTTATTTAACAACAATCAAGAATGCATATATATTTGCATCTAACATCAGATTTATATATATTGGTGTGGATTTTGTTTCTGAGTTGCATATATATGCATTGCATGCATTGGATTCATGTGTAGCATTTAGTTTCTTGCAAGTATATAAGCACAAAAAGTCTTTGTTTGTTTTCTTGTGTTGTGGCTTTTTTTGCTTCGTCCAAAAATGTATATATGTGAAATTCAATGTAGGAAACATTGATATATACTCCTCACCATGTTTATTGTTTGGGGAATTCTCATGGAAACATTGTTTATATTGGGGATGGTTGCAATAATAGCATGGATTTAAAACTTACCAAAGTAATTGAGAAGTTTATGTTATTTGGACTAAGGCATTGTTTAGTGTTGGGTTATAGATTGGGTTACACAACATACACAACAAACATTGTAGCCATATCTTGTATAGTAAGTCTAATAAGGCACATGGATTTTACATTGATCAGGCTGATCAATGATGTATCTTGTGTTTCATTTCATATTTTGTATGTGCAGATCTATCTATTTTTCACATTTGATGCAAAAAATTTATTCATATGTTTAAGGTCCACCTATGGATATATATGTGTATTGTCTAGACATAGTTTTGGATACAAATATATGTGTATAAATTTTCATTTTTAAGTGTATATGTAGAGTGTTTTATTGCTGCCCACCCATACCTAGTACATGCAAATGATAGATGAAATAATAGTTTTTCCAGCTATTCAACAACAATCAACAATGTGTATATATGTGCTGTTAACTTTCGAGACATATATATTGATGTGGAATTTTTTTTGCAACTCATAAAACATCTATTCCATGTGTTTAATGTATATGTACGAATGTTTTGATTAGAGATATGTGCATGGAAAAAAAGTATGTGTCTCTTTTGTAGTGTTTTATTCCTCCTTTTTCCACTGTAGATATGTGTGTATGTCATATTAGATGTAGACAACATTCGTATATATTTGTTGCTCTGCTTATTCTTTTCATAAGATAGGGTGGACAACATGCCTTCTTTTTTTCTTGCTTGTTTTAATTAGCCTATGTACAGATATGTATGTTTTTCAAATTAGATACCCACATTATTCATCCCTGTTTGCAGAAATGTATCTATGTGAAATCAGATGCATACAACATTCATATATACTGCTTGATATTCTTATTCTTTTCATAGGTTACTTACGATTTTTATTTGATCTATGGTTCTTGTGTAGTAGGAATGGTTGCAAAGTGATAAAATAGTACATGTTCTTCACGATGGGTTTTTGTTGGTTGTTTTTGTATGATTTCAAGGGTAGTTGTTATTTGTCTAGGCCTCAATAG
Source organism: Sequoia sempervirens (assembly GCA_007258455.2). Classification (NCBI taxonomy): domain Eukaryota; kingdom Viridiplantae; phylum Streptophyta; class Pinopsida; order Cupressales; family Cupressaceae; genus Sequoia; species Sequoia sempervirens. The sequence goes on from VDFB02105785.1 coordinate 371,316,619, forward strand.
CAATTTGATCAATGTTCCATCTCACACTTGATATATAGCCTTCCATTGTAATAAACCCTTATTGAGTTCTAGACAAGTAATGGCAATGCTTCAATAAGAACATTGAGTATTTTATTACTTTGCAAACATTGCGACTGCATAGGAGCCATATGCCAATTAGGCTTGATGCAAATTGATGTTTAATTTTGTTGACTTTCTTTATTGACACACCAAATTATTTCAATTTAAAAATCAAGAAATATCCACCAACTTTATTGAAGGCTCATAAGACAGGAAGGCTAGCAAAAATTTTGACCAAAGTTCACACAAATAGGGGTAACCACCCATCATGCATGTGAGTTGTTACACTTCATGAACAATGGCATAAATCTTGCACCTGACGCTTGCAATACAACTTTCCATTTGAACAATGTAGCAATGAATAAACATAGGGATTAGTGTGTATGAATATTGTATGCACCCACTATGACTTATAAATGTATCTACATATAGGGAAAATATATTGTCCACCATTGTAATCAATGGTGGCATCAAACAAAATATCATAGTAAGAAACCTATGCTCAGTTGCCAATCAAATCAAATGTAAACTCAATAAAATTAACTATTTCTCTTCATTGCAACCATAACCGCATAACAAATGCCATAAATCAACCACCCTTGGTTTGAACACTAACCCAGAAGTGGAAACCTACAAAACACAAAAAATACATAGTTACAAACTAATCCAAAGCCATAGCCAAAAAATGCAAACCTTGAGGAGAGATGCATAAAAAATTGACAGTAACAAACCCATAAAAAATATAGTCTTTTGTCAACAAAACCTCATAAAAAATTAAAACAATACAACGTTTTCAACACCACCTTCTTGGAAATGAAACAATATAGCTATCGAGAACAATAATCAACAATGCCCAATGGAATCTAACACAAAGTGTATAAGATTAACTATTTTATTCTGTTGCAACCATAACCACAAAGTAGAAGCCATAAATCAAACAATATTAGTTTGAACATCGACCCAAGTGGAGAAACCCACAAAACACAAGAAACCACAATTAGAAACCCATGCAAAACCAAAGCCATGAAACACAAACCTTAAACCAAGCAATAGTCTTTATCACAAACAATTTAGTCTTTTCTCAATAGCACCTTATCGAATTTTTAAGCAACCGACAGTGCCTTATTGCAAATAAAACAATATATCCTACCAAAACCCGTGGACCACAAGTGTAATAATATGAAAAACAATTTTCTTGATATGCACCTCTTCCTACTTGGTTAAAGTAAGCCTCTCTTTGCTAGCTTTGTCCATGTTGCCTTGTTTCTCTAGTATTGCAACTGTAGCCAGAACATGGAAACCATAAATAGAAACCCACAAAAATTCTTAGTATTGAATCCATGCAAAACCATACACAAAAATTGTGAACCATATACTGGCTAATATTTTGTTTTTAGAAACCAAATAGTATTTTTTGAACAACAACTAATAAAAACTTGAAACAATCAATAGTAATTTATCACAAATTAGACAATATGGCTTGGCATAGACTGCAAACCAGAAATTAAATACTATTGCTAAGGGTTTTCCCAACATGCACCTCTTCCAACTTGCTTCAAACACACCTCTTCCCGCTATCTTTCCTACACAAAAATGGGAAAAATATTATCACAGGAGACACTTTTCTTTTTCTTTGCAACCATTGCCCCATGCAAAAAACATAAATAACCTCTACCCACCTTCAAAAAAGTTGCACAAATCTTGATCGAGCTAGCAACCTCACAAAAGCTTACCTTCCTCGCTAACAGCTCTAATAACATGTATAACAACAAAACGACACCAAACAATGCCTTATTGAGAATTCCCCAGCAATTCGTTTTGTTCCCTAAAGTGTTAAATGACAGGTGTTATTACAACCATTGCTAGTACATGCACATAATACAATAATTAATGTTGATGGGAACCAACATTCAATTCCAGTGGCCTTCTCTATCCATGCTACATGAAATGCACCACTATATTCCCAAGGTATCCAACAACCACCTCTGCCACCTTTTACATGGTATATATATATGTATATATGTATATATGTATACATATACATATACAGATACATACATATATATATACATACTAAAGAAATAACTATATATCTATATATATGTATATACATAAAGATATACATAGACATATTGTGTGAGTAAAATATGTGTAAATGAATAAAAAACACACCTAATAAGACATTATATCAAGAGATTTAAACAAAAATTAATCTAATTAAAGTAGGGAATCTCTCAAAAGCATCCTATTGCTCTCTATCTCCAAAGATTTATTAAATGACTATGGTTCTTAGATTGTTAAGCATTGTGACTATTAAAATGACAATCTAGAGAATGAGATGATGTAAAGTGTAGGAATTTAATCCTATATGATGATTGCTAAGTGATATGGTGTAATCTTGTAGATGAAAATGACATGAAAATGATAAAACAAACTACTATAAACTAAGATGCAACTAAATGACAAGCCATGATTATGATTTCTATTCTAAATCGATTTGCTATTTGCTATTGCTCAAATGCTTGATTGCTCTAATGCTATTTCTACAAAGTAAGATTACACAAAGTTGGGATCCATTTCTTGTAGAAAAAGGTTGTATTTATAGATTCACAACAACATATTTGTGATGTGGTAGGAAGTAAACATTTGGATTTGATTTGAAAGATTCAATGGTGAAAGATGGAGAAAACTGAGAAGAATCTGGAGATTGTTCCTCCCCACAAAAAACATTCTACCAAAGGATAGGAAGAATTAATGGAAGAAGATGAAGAATTTTTCCTGTAATTTGTCTCCAATTTGTCTCCAAATTTGTCCATAAAGGCTGAGTTAAATTAATTAGATATAAAATATCTAGTTTTGTTGGTGGATATGATGAGTGAAAAGAGGAAATAGGTGTAGAAATATGCTTTAATTGAATTATTGGATTTATTCAATTTAGTAAAAGAGGATATTTAATTTAATAAAACAAACTACATAAATCTGTTTATTAAATAAACATGGAAGAAATATGGTAATCAAATAAAAAAATTATGTGAACTTGCTTATTTAATTAAGATGAAATAATATGAGAAAGAAGAATTAGAAGAGAACTATATAAATGAGTATTTCTATTTTTTTTATAAGTAGATGAATTAAAGGAGTCAATTAACCAAATAAATTGTATTTAATTAATTAGAATATCCAGACCATTTTTAGGTGTATACATTTTTCCCCTCTTTGAAGTGATGTGTTTATGCATTGCTTCAAAGAAAATTTTGTTGTTGTTGCTGGTATTGATGAAATAATTTTCAGTATGACCCAGATGTTGATTTTCAGGTGATGATGGATATATGCCCCCTCGAGAGATAAATTGATGAATTTTTTATTTTTAGGAGTTTTGAAAAAAATTCTCAAATTTTTATGACTTTTTTGTTTTTTTGATGATTTGATAAAGATCTGATGATGCAACAATTTATCTCCCAACAAATAATGTGAAAGATGCCCCTTTGATGAAATTTGAATTAAGCCCCTTGGAAAATAAATTAAATAAATCCCACCAAAATACCTCTTATTCACTCCTTAAAAAGTTAAAAAGGTGAAGTTTGAATTCATTTATGCACTTTATGATTTTGAGATTTGAGATTGAGAGTGATTTTGAGCAATTTGGAGCAAGATGTCCACCCCATACCACACTCACCGCTTCGAGCACGTGTGATGACACAACTGCTCGGCTGCATATGGACCTCTAGTATGTACCTTGGAACCTCCTCATAATTCATGTTTTTTAAATTTTTTATGCATTTTTCTCATTTTGATTTTTTTCCCTTCTTTTAGCACATTTGTAGGCTGATGTAGCACATTGAACAACTATTTTAGCGCATTCAGTAAACTAGCACATAGGTTAACTATTTTAGCACATAGATAGGATAAATTAGCAAATAAAAAATTTAGCACATTGAACAGATAGTTTAGTGCATGTGTAGGCTAGATTAGCGCATAAACAGATTCAAAACATAGACTACGTAGATTAGTGCATTGACCTCCTGAAATGGCACATCCACTGATTTAGTGCATTGGTTTGTTGAAATGGTGCATAGACTCCCTAAAATAGCACATTCACTTATTTAGCACAATGACTGCTTGTTTTGGAACATCTAAGGGTTTTAATAGCTAGCACATTAATTTTTTTGGCACATTGAAACTCTATTTTAGTGCATCCAAGTTAGAATGATGAATTTTTTCAATTAACTCCTTGATTTTGATAATTTTCAATCACGTTAGCATTTTAGTTGATGATGATTAATGATCTTGATAAATTAGATGATGGTTAACCTCATGATAAGCTAGGTTTGATGATTGATTGATGATAATTATCCTCATGATAAGCAAAGAATAATTATAATTTGATTGATAAACCTCATGATTAGAAAGGTTGATTTGATTAATTGACCTCTTGATAGGCGAGGTACAATTTTAGATTTGATGATTGACCTCATGATAGGTGAGGTTCAATGATAGTTGCTCACAAAATTTGATCAAAGTTTCACAAGAGTTGATTAGATTTTATAGGCTGATTGATGTTTGATTGATTGACAAAGATTAATGACTTTCAATATTTTGTGATGATAGGAGTCTTTGACAAACTTATAGATTTGAGAGTGATTTCCTAGGACATTTATTTGATACCATAGCTAGTGCAGCCCAAGACAACAATTATTACATGATGTGGTTTATCCTCTCTTCTAGATATGCCCCAGATTAGGATTAATTGGGGACTATTGACAACCCCAGTAGAGAGATGGCATAGTGAGCACAATATCTACCACCTTTCCACTGGTGAGATGACAGTGATGCTAGAGGATGTATGGTAGATCTTGTGGATAGCCATTGTTGGGGAGCTAGTAATTTATGACTCTTATGAGCATTGTGGGAGTGATACACTACGCCGAGTGTTTTAGGATGACCATATTTGTGGATACAAGATTCCATGGTGAGAGATGGTAGATGCCTATGCTATATTGCCATCAATACTTTTTGGTTTTATTGGAGGATTCCTTTGCCTTGATCATAGGTCAAAGGGACTTTCCATTGGGTGGAGTTGTATTTTGGAGAGCATGATCATCCATGGTACTAGATATGCATGGGGTATGTGTATGCTCACTCATTTATACCATGATTTGAATTAGGTGGTCTACCTCTGAGGGGCCAATTTGTCTTCTAGGGTTACATTACTTTAGGTGTGGGTGTGGTAGAATATAGTTATTACTTGTCTAGTTATGGTCAGACATCAACCTATCATGAGACCATACATTCACATATATGTAGGTTGACTTGCTCAACCTAGACTAGGCAAGTTGGAGCATTGGAGGAGAGTCCTCGATGATGTAGAGGCTATTACATGGCTGCCCTATTTGGATTGTGAGCACTAGGATGATGATGATAAAGAGATACCATACTTTTTCCAGTCTATGTATCCGATTGGTAGGACACATTTTGTTATTGAGATATTTTTGTTG
>VDFB02105785.1:371322273-371459141 GCA_007258455.2 Sequoia sempervirens
TTTATTTTCCCTTTCCATATTGATTTGTCTTTATGTTGATAGTTGTCGATGTAGATGCTTCCTCATCTTTGTAGAGCCAATTTAGGATGGCCTTATCTTTAGATTCATCTTCTAAAGTACCTACCTTTACAAATATATCATTCAAAACTATGGTAGGTTGTGATGATTATTGAGTTAATGTTGACAGCTGCCCATATGATCTTGGAGATTGTAGCAGAGTGAAAGACATAAAGATTGCTCGATTGAATACTCTCCCATGCCTTTGTCTGTTAACTGGATATTTTCTTTGAATTGCTGAGATAGTGAATTTAGTTGACCTTCATTGTTTGATGGAGTGCAGTTGGTGACACTGGTATCTTTTAACTAGTCCTTTTTCTCAACCCATTTGGATACCATGTTTGGTTGTCTTTCACTATTGGATGAACTAGAAAGGCTTGCTTCCCTATTATGGGGCACAAAAGTGTCTTGAGCTATTTTAAGCATGTTACAATATTTGGGATTGTTGTAATTAGTTGAAATAGTGACTTCTTATCCATTGACAGGAAAATTTAAGCATTGGTGATAAGTTGAAGGTACTTCTTGCATTTCATGAATCCAAGGATGTCCCAAGAGTATATTATATGTCAGCTCTTTGTCTAGAACTTGGAAAACTATATTCTTCACAATTGGTACTACTTGAATAGGCAACACGATCAATCCCTTGGAGGATCTCTCTTATTCATCATAGGCTTTTATTGTGATTTTCCTTCTGGCATCAATAGCATTATTAGAATATCCTATTGCACATATTAGTTTTAAAGTGCAAATGTTTAAACTAGATCCACCATCTATTAGGACACATTTAACATGGTGTTTGTGGATTAAGACTTCAATATGAAGGGAAACATTGTGTGGATGATTAAGTGATACATCATCTTGTTCAGAAAATTATAGGTAGTGAGGCATGGTTAAGTGTCCCACCATATCCTAGAATTGACAAACTTCTAGATTATTGGGTACTGTTGTGGCCACAAGAGCTTGTTTGAAAACCTCCCTATGAGACGGTGAGATTTTAAGGAGTTATAACATTGATATTTGGGCCGGTATTTTCTATAGTTGATCAACTATGTTGTATTGATGTGAAGGGGAAATAGTGGTTTTAGATGCAACTCCTTTCAATATTACCTTGGATTGACCCCTTGTTGTTACATTGACCAGTTGGTAATCTTGCGTTTCCCTAATTTTTATGACATTGATTTGATTGTTGGATGTGACCATGTTCAGGATTAGATTTATGGTATGATGTCATTGATTCCAATGTTATCAATTTGATTATCAATGACACCATTCTTCTCAACTGCAAAAATACAATGAATAGTGTTGTCATAAATGTAGATTACATTTTTACCTTTACTATTTGTAGAAGAAGATGCTCCCTTTTCATGGGTATGTGTAGGATCATCATGGAAAAAATAGGCCCTTAAGTGGCAAAAAATTCAGAAAAACCAGAGTTAGGAAACTTAACATAAAAATTTGAACAAGTTATCTATATTATTTCAAAAATATGTAAGAATGGAGTCTATAGTAAACTAAATGTAGTTTCTAAACTACTAGGTTTATTTTTTATTTTTTAAAAATATTTGGTGAAAATTTGAAATTTCAATGCAATAGTACTTAAATTTCAAGGAGAAAATAAGAAGTAGGTGTTTGTATGACCACCCTAACCACAATAAAAGATAATATTTTTTATAAAATTTTAGATATAAGTAGAGGACTCGTGTCCTAATGTGATGCATATTTTTTGTAATTTTTTTTCCAAGAAAATAATTAAATATGATTTTTTTATTACAACTGAAAAAAATATAAAACCTCATATGTATGACCACCTTAACTTGGTCAAAACTTCATGAAATTCAACTTAATTTTTTTTAATCCTAGAGTATGTGAAGCATAGAATGTGACACATGTTTTGAAATGAAAAAATGTGATACCATTTGAAAGCTATAGATTTTTTTTAATAAGCCTATCAATCATGACTTTAGTAGTAATTCAAATAGAAAATGAATAATAATTATTTATTAAATTCAAAGTAAATCATAATTTATATTGCTGGAAAGTTGAGAATCTCCTTTAAAAACCCTTTTTGTGTCATCAATTTTGGGTAAAAAGAAGGCCATCAGCCACATACCCATCATATTGCCACTTTTTGGCCCATCATTTTCCTGCACATACCCTCATAATTTGGTAAAGGATTTTTAAATGCATATGATCATTGTTTGTTTGATGTCCTTCTATGAATACTTTCTTGTTGTCAATCAAATCTTGTACTAGATGTTTCAACTGCATACAATCATTCATTTTATGTCCTTTGTTTTTGTGAAAGTCACAATAGTCTGTGTCATTCCACCAAGATAGCTTTACTTTTGGTTCCCAATTTCTTGTTGCAGGTAATGTGATAAGTCCATATGCAAGAAGGTCTCTCATTGCTGATTCTAGTGTTTTTCCCAACAGTGTGAATCTTCTTTGATTTGATGGTTTTTGATATGATTGTGGTTTATATTTTCCATTGTTCAGATTGTTGTTTTGATTGATAATTTGATTGATGTTTTAGTCATTGTTTTGATTGGTCTTTCTAGTAGTCACTATCAAATTAAATACTAGTTTCACATTTTGTGTTCCATTTGTAGCATCATTATTACCAGTATTTCTATTCTTTTTCCAAAAAATTGGTTTATTATTGTTGTTATAGTGATTCAAGGAGTTTGTATTGTTTGATTTTTCATTGTTATGTTTTATTACCCCTCTTTTGACCAAAGCTTCTTTGATCTTTAGCCCATTTTCAATCACTTTCTAAAATGTAGGTGGGCACTGTAGTTCAAGCCTATAGTTCATCTCATCAGTTAGGTTGTTAATGAATAGTTCCATCTTTTCCTCTTCAAGTATGGAATGAGGATACCTAGAAAGCAACCTTCACCATTGTTGTAGGAATGAGAGGAATGTTTCACCTTTCTTTTGTTTTGTATTGTAAAGGTCCTTTATTGTTATCTCATATTGAATATTATAGGAGAATTGTGAGATAAACCTGTTAACTAGTTCCTCAAAAGATTGAGTTCCTAGTTGTAGTTTAGAGAACCATTCCATACATTGACCTCCTAAGCTTCTTGGAAATAACCTCATTAGATAAGTTTCCTAGTGTGAAAATTCTAAACTCATGGTTCTAAATTCCATCACATGATCAATTGGATCAGTTTTACCATTGTACTTGTCATATTTTGGGAATTCACAATGTCTAGGAAATGGTATCATGTCTACACTTGGATAAAAGGAATAGGGACAAATGTCCTGTAATGAGTACATTTTTGTGGTCACCTTTTGTATATCTTGAAGTTGTTGCAAGTTTTGCATTTTATGTTTTAGGACATTCAATTGATCTATGTTTTTTGGTTCAGTTTCAGCTGCTATAGGTGCTTCTTTTAGTCGATTAACGTCAAAGTCCTTTGGAATTTTTGCACCTAGTTCGACTAGCATTAAAAGGTATTTTTGTCCAGCCTATTCCAAAACTTTTTCCATAAATTTATGAAAGTTAGGATCTTGTTGTTTCATTTGGATATCCTCTTCAGTTATTTCATTACCTTCATTTTGGTGGAATCTGTGAAAGGGATTTTCTTCAGCCATGGTATTTAATGTTTCAATTTCTCTCTCTCTAAGTTTTTGTCTTTGTAACTGTGTTAGAATGGGCATACAAGTGTTGAGGTTTTTACTAAACTTTGATCTTTTTGTGAAGTAGTGCCAAGGATGATAACTAAGTCAAAATAAAATGATCAATTATATTATTGAGACTAAGTTATATTTTCTCTTTCTATACCATTTCATTTCATGATTGTAGGATGACTGATCCTAATAAGGAAACTTAACTTAATAATCAAGAGTTGTGTTTGATGATAAGGAACTTTAAAAGTGTAAGATCTTGGTTTAATTTGGAAGAGTTTGACTTGTAAGGTCCTATTTTTTTCCAAGTTTAAGACACTAGTTTGAATGAGAAAATATTTTTATTCTGGTAAAGATCCAAATTCTGATGTCAATTGTTTGATAGGAGATAAAAATAACTCGTTGGTTTTTTATTATGTGGATGCACTATAACAAACCTCAGATGCACTAAAGCAAAGTGTAAATGTGTTGGTAAACTTGGTACATGTGCTGAAATAGAGTGTAAATGTGTTGCTAAATTGGGTATATGCATTGTTAAACAGGGCAGATGTGCTGAAAAACTAGGTAGATGCATTGTTAAATAGGGATGATGTGCCAACAAACTCGGTAGATGCACTAAAACAAAGTGTAAATGCACTGGTATTATGGGTAAATGTGTTGACAGAATGGGTGTATATGCACTACAAAACTAGATAGATGCAATGAAATAGAGTTTGGATGTGCCATTTAAACAAGGAAGATGCACTAAAAGACTAGGTAGATGTGCTGAAATAAAGTTTGTTGTGCTAAACTAGAAGTTTTCAGTATTTTCATAGTTTTGTTATGCTTTTTCTCAGTAAAAGGATTGATTCCTGGGTGTAATTTTCTAAACAACGAAGATTTTGGAGGGTTTTTTTGCTTGTAAATTTTAGAATTTGATGATCTAATTGGATGATATCTTTGAAAATGAATTTACACACACAAAAGTAAGTTTGTAAACATTGTTTCCAATACTACGCATTAAACAAAAAGTGTGTATTCTAGAATCAGGTCTGATTCTTTCAATTTCCAATGGTTTGACACAAATAAAGACAATTCAAGCACTTTTCTAATTGTCAAGTAGGTCAGAATATCACTGCCCACAGCTTGCAACTATGTTATCTCACACAACCTTGTCACCCCTAGAGGGTTCCTATGTTTTTTCCTTTCCCGAGTCTTAACCAAAGTTGAATCCTCCACTTTTGGCCAAGGTCTTTGATAGTTATATGGTGAGTGTCTTGGGGGGAGATTCTTCCCTCCCCTTGCACCGTGATATAAAAAGTGTTTAGAAACTGACACAATTGGATTTTACTCTAAAGTTCTTAGAAAGGGTATCCATTCAGAGTGGCAAATGATAAACTCCTTCAAGAGACCTAATCTTTTAAAAAAATTTTTTGGGGATGGTTATCTTTCACACTTTTGGTGAATGTGGGTTTCCCCAGATTCACTTTTGTTTTATAGGGGGTTGGAAAACCTGGCTTTGGTTATTCCCACTTAGGTCATTCCCGTAGGGTGAGTTCTTTTTCCCACTACGGTAGGCTTTCTAAAGGTGTTAATAAAACATTATAGAAAGTCTAGCATTTTGATCACCCAGTTAAGGGGAGAGCATAAGCCTATTACTTTCGAAACATAGTAGACATGGGGTTTAAACTATTTCTTTAATTAAGCTAGATGCACTATCTTAACCAAAGGAAAAAGCAATAATGAAATTAAATCCCTACAAACACCATTAGTAATTTGTGAATTTTGTCTTTAACTAGTATAAGTGTTTCCAACAATCATCTTTGACAAGCATATTTGGTACCTACAGTACAAAAAATAGTGATTAATTCTTAGATTTTTAAGATTCTATTTAAATACTTAGATGCACCATAACAATAATTAGATGTGCCAAAATAAAATGTGAATGCACTAAAATAAGAGTCCTATGTGCTATAGAAATTAATGCATGCACTAAATGAAAGGGTCAATGCGTTAAAAGAAAACTCCCTAACTGGTGAAATTGGATATTGGATGTGCCATAACAGTGGTCATATGCGCTAAAATATCTATCAGATGCATTGTAATAGTACTTGGATGTGCTAAGTATCTGTCGTATGCACCATAAAAACTCTTGATCATGCTAAAACAAAACACGTCAAAAACCCACGAGCATACTTTTCAGAAAAAAGGATGTTAAAAATGGGGTTTTTGGGCCCCACAGTGGGCGCCAATTTATGGATGAGTAAAATATGCGTAAATGAATAAAAAACACACCTAATAACACGTTATATCAAGATATTTAAAAAATTAATCTAATTAAAGTAGGAAATCTCTCAAAAGAGTCCTATTGCTCTCTATCTCCAAAGATTTATTAAATCACTATGGCCCTCAGATTGTTAAGCACTATGACTATTAAAATGACAATCTAGAGAACGAGATGATGTAAAGTGAGGGAAATTGGATATTGGATGTGGCATAACAATGGTCATATGAGCTAAAATATCTATCAGATGCATTGTAATAGTACTTGGATGGGCTAAGTATCTATTATATGCGCCGTAAAAACTCTCGATCGCGCTAAAACAAAACAAGTCAAAACCCCATGAGCATACTTTTTAGAAAAGGATGTTAAAAATGGGGTTTTTGGGCCCCACAGTGCGCACCAATTTATGGATGAGTAAAATATACATAAATGAATAAAAAACACACCTAATAAGACATTATCTCAAGATATTTAAAAAATTAATCTAATTAAAGTAGGAAATCTCTCAAAAGCGTCCTATTGCTCTCTATCTCCAAAGATTTATTAAATCACTATGGCCCTCATATTGTTAAGCACTATGACTGTTAAAATGACAATCTAGAGAATGAGATGATGTAAAGTGAAGGAATCTAATCCTATATATGATGATTGCTAAATGATATATGTGTAATGCTATAGATGAAAATGACATGAAAATGATAAAACAAACTACTATAAACTAAGATGCAGCTAAATGAAAAGCCATGATTATGATTGCTATTATAAAACGATTTGCTATTTTCTATTTCTCAAATGCTTGATTGCTCTAATGCTATTTATACAGAGAAATATTGCACAAATTTGGGATCCATTTCTTGTAGAAAGATGTTGTATTTATAGATTCATGACAACATATTTGTGATGTGGCAGGAAGTAAAGGTCTAGATTTGATTTGAAAGATTCAATGATGAAAGATGAAGAAATCGAAGAAGAATATGGACTTTGTTCCTCCCCACAAAAAAATTCTACCAGAGGATAGGAAGAATTAATGGAAGAAGATGAAGAAGTTTTCCTATAATTTGTCTCTAATTTGTCTCCAAATTTGTCCATAAAGGCTAAGTTGAATTAATTAGATATAAAATATCTATTTTTTTTGGTGGATATGATGAGTGAAAAGAGGAAATAGCTGTAGAAATATGCTTTCATTGAGTTATTGGATTTATTCAATTTAGGGTATGTGCAGGATCATCATGGAAAAAACAGGCACTTAAGTGGCAAAAATTTTAGAAAAATCAGAGTTAGGAAACTTGACGTAAAAATTTGAATAAGTTATCTATATTATTTAAAAAATAAGTAAGAATAGAATCTGTAGCAAATTGAATGTAGTTTCTAAACTACTGAGTTTGTTTAAAGAAGAAAAAACTCTATTTGGTGAAAATTTGAAATTTCAATGTAGTGTACTTAAATTTCAGGGAAAAAATAAGTAGGTGTCTATTCGACCACCCCAACCATAATAAAATGATAATATTTTTTTTATAAGATTTTAGATATAAGAAGATGACTCATGTCCTGATGCTATGCATATTTTTTTGTAATTGTTTTTGTAATTAATTTTGGCATATTAGTTGGATTGTATTGTTGGCACGTTTGTTGAGCGTACCTTTTAGGTTCGTATTTCTTATAGCCTCACAAAAGGAGTTTTTGCAATGATAGGATGTATGCTATGTGTGATGAGAAAGATTGCTTCCACTATTGATAAAAGTGATGGACAATCTATGTTCTTGCTTGGGGGTTTGGTGAGAGCCCATGGGGCTCCATGACCCAATATGGTAGGGTGGAGAGCATGCCTTGTTTTGTTGTTTTTCATTTCATATTTTCTATTTCCTATTTAGTTGTGTTATGGGTGCCTGTGGAAATTTTTGTATGCATGTATACATTTACGCATGCATATATGTAAATAAAAAACAATCCACCACCTTTTCCCCAGCACTAGAGAGCTCAAAAATTGAGAAGGCTAATGAAAATTCCAACCAAAGTTCACCAAAACCAAACAATGACTTTCCACCTTTCCCTTGGTGCTAGAAAACTCTAAAACCAATGCATATGTATATGTGTATGCATATATGCATGTGCACTCAAAAAATTGTGCTCCCAATATGGTAGGGTGGATGGCACATCTTGTTTTTTTTTGGGGTGTTTGCAAGCACATTTTTGTCTTCATTGTAATATATGTATAGGTATATGCATATGTTGTTGGAAAAAAAAGGATAAACAATTGAGAGGGGGGGTAAATTAGTTGTCGCAGAATATTTATACTTTTTCAAACTTAATGTTAGATCTGATGAATGGACAGTAAACCATGAACAAACAACACATTAGAAACATAGAGAACACTAATATTTTTACATGGAAACCCTATTAGGGGAAAAACCACAGTGTATGTTAGTCCACAATATTATACCCTGTTAAAAGTATAAGAAAAATAATGGGAATGCACATGAATTTAGGCACAATGCCTAGAGCTCACTGCCCAACAATACACAACAATATAGATTAGATTCGCAGGGTATGAACTGAGAAAATAACTTCTCCAAAAGCCTGATTATAGTTCAAATTAAGCACAAAAGACCTTCTTCACACTTCGCTCAAATTTATTCTCACTCTACTCTACAATTGAATTATTTGGACAGTATTCGTACATCTGTATTTTCTTTGGAATACATTAAATATTATGCACACACTATCTTCACTCAAACAATCGCTCTTATATATTTGCAACATGGAATTACATCAACCTAGTTAGCTAGAAATATGAAACATATTTTCAATGTCGGCCCAAATTTACAAATAAATTTTCAATTTGGATCAAACACCATCAACTAATATCATGATAATACCCAAAAAAATATCCTCAAGTGTTCCAAACATTCAAATTTTAATCTCTAAGAATCCACAACACGTTACACCCATCATGTTGACCAAGAACATGAAAAATTGAACATATCAAGAAAATCTTTGACCATGAGCACACTAATCAATGTAGGCATCCAACAAAGATAGAGCATGATCTAGAAACATCCATGAACACTAAGAAACAACAGAGAAACATCCACAACAACTAAAATTACTAGAATTATAACTTTAATCAAGAACATTGACAAAGACTGCAAAAACATTGTCAAAACATAGATCTTCATAACTCAAAAAAATCTACATGCGGACCTCTGAGACTTCTGGCGGATGGACTAGATATACTAAAAAACAAACCCTTTAGTCCATAGTAGTTGATCTTCAACGTACATAACAAGACACCTTCATGACCTTCATAGTTCTACTAGGAACCTACAATACTTAAATCTTTTACAATTTTCTCAATATCCTTGACATATACAACCTTCAATACATCAAATGCTAATAGTGTTGACATCAATGGAAACTAAATATAAGAAACACAACAAAAACATCCAACAATCTCCCCCTTTGGAATTGATGGCAACACATGATGTGAAAAAAACCATCAACCCAACTCTCAATTAGCACTTACCCCTCCTTAGATTCTAACTCTTCTTGCTTGACTTCTTCTACATGGTCTTCTCCCCACAAGACTTTTTACTCCAAATAAGCAATAGTTTTTCACATGACTCTTCTCCCCCTTTGACATCATTGGCAAAGATAAGCATTATCCTCCCACATACAAGCTTTGAACCACATATCTACACATCTAACTACTCCCTCTAAGTAGCAGTCACAAAAGCATCAATCCAGATGAGGAGATATTTATGAAGCACATGTAATTATGCAAGAAAAATGCATCTTTCGTTCAAATTAGGAGGGGTAATCACCCTAGCATCCCTCTGAGATACTCAAAAGTATACTTTGGAAATGGCTTAGTGAAAATGTCTATGATCTATTCTATAGTAGGCACATACTACAGTCTAACTTCTTTCTCACTCACCTTTTCTTTTAAGAATTGAAACTTGATTGATATATGCTTGGTCTTAGAGTGTAGCACCAGATTCTTTGATATGTTCATCATATACTACTCTAATATCTTTCAACATCTATTTCATCCACATCACTTGAGTATTGTTGTTTGCAGCTACAATATACTCTACTTCAATATACTCTGCTTCAATAGTAGAAATGGAATTCTTCTTTTTTCCCAACCAAGACACCAACTTCTTCCCTAAGAAGAAGGCACCACCACTAGTACTCTTTCTATCATCTACATCTCCTACCCAAACCGCATCATTATATGCATTCAAAGTAAGATCATCATCCTTAGGATACCAAATCCCAAAATCAACTATTCCTTTCAGATACTTGAAGATTCTCTTAACAACAATCACATGAGACTCTTTTGGATCAACCTAAAATCTAGCAACCATACATACAACATTCATAATGTTTGGTCTGGTTATAGTTTAGTGGAGCAATCCACCAATTATTGACATGTATCTTGTTTGATTTGCTTTAGGAGAATCATCATTTTATTACAACTTACATCTAGTTACCATGGGAGTACCAATAGGTCTTGAGTCATCCATTCCAAACTTCTTTAGTAGTTCTCTCACATATTTGGACTAAGATATGAAGATCCCCTTGTCTAATTGAGTAACTTGCAATCCAAGAAAGAACTTCATCACTCCAATCATACTCATCTCAAATTCATTCTTCATTTCATCAACAAACCTCATACATAGATTGTCATCTCCTCCAAAAATAATGTCATCAAAAAAGACCTCAATAATTAATTTTTTATCATGATCCAATTTCAAAAATAAGTTGCTATCAGTAGTACCTTTATTGAATCCAATATTCAATAAGTATTTGTCTAATCTAGTACACCAAAATTTGGGAGCTTGCTTGAGTCCATATAGAGCTTTCTTTAATCAGAAAACTATGTCTTCCTTATCAGTCTGTTGAAATCCATCCAACTGTTCAATACATATTTCTTCTTCTAGCTCACCATTTAGAAAAAACTGACTTCACATCCATTTGATAGAATTTATAGTTATTGTATGCAACATAAGCAAGAAATAACATTAAAAATTCAATTCTAGCAATAGGGGAAAAGGTTTCTTCAAAATAAATACCTTCGATTCATGAATACCCTTTACATACTAGTCTTGCTTTATTCTGGACCACTTCACCTTGTTCATTCAGCTTATTCTGAAAGACCCATTTAGTACCAATCACATTCTTGTCTTTAGGTCTGGGAACAAGTATCCATGTATCATTCATTTCAATCTACATTAGTTCTTCCTTCATAGCTTCCATCTAGTGTTCATCATTGCAAGCTTCTTTGACATCTTTGGGTTCAATCATTGAAATCAAGCAATACTCTTCTGCAATATTTTTTCTAGTTTGTACACCTTTATTCTTGTCTCCTATAATTTGATTTTTAGAATGATTTAGCTTTACATACCTCGGAGTTTTAGGATTATCTCAAACTTCTGATTCTTCTATTCTTTCTTCTGCACTCACACTTGTCCTTGTTTCCTAACTATCTTGATTTACTAGAACAAATTAAAGTTGTCTTACCAAAACATATGGCACAATGTGATGTTGATTTTGTGTCTAAACATTCTTCCCTTTGTTTGTATTGTCTTCATCATAATTACTGTTTACATTTACCCAGTTCAAAGTGTACACATCAGTACTTACAACTTCACTCCAGTAGATGTGAGGAACATTTCCTTCAATCATCATTGCTCTAGCAGCATACATAATTATTTTGTTCTTTCTCTTAGCAACACCATTCTATTGAGGGGTTCAAGGAGAAGATAACTATCTTATGATTCCATGCTCTTCACAAAAGGAATTAAAATCCTTGAAGGTGAACTCACCACCTTTGTCTAACCTTAAGCATTTGATTTTCAGACCTTTCTCATTTTTTTCCATAGCTTTGAAACTTTTGAACTTTTCTAATGCTTCACATTTTTCTCTTAAGAAAGAAACCCATTTAATTCTAGAATAATCATCAATAAGTAGCATAAAGTACCTTTGACCATGGAGAATTCTGACTCTGGAGGGACCACATAGATTAGTATGCACCAGCTCCAGTAATCCATTTGAATGATGTTGTTTTCTCCAAAAATAAACTCTAGTATGTTTTCCCATCTGACACTCTTTGCAAATAGTGCTACCAAGCTTCACTAGCTTAGGTAGATCTCTTACTGCTTGAGTGGAACTTATTTTGACAATGTTATCAAAATTCACATGACACGACCTTCTATGCCATAACCATATTTCATCTACTTGAGCAATTAAACAAATTTCACTAGATGCATTCAGGTGAAAAATATTACCTTTTGTCTGCTTACCTAAGGCAATTATATTTCTAGAACTTCCATTATCTTGCATCTTCCATCTTTGAACTGAAGATCATATCCCTTGTCCACCATTTGTCCAACACTCAAAAAGTTGTGATTCAAGCCTTCAACATAAAGAACATCATTAGTGTTATGCTTACCACCAAGACAAATATAAACTCTTCCACAAATCACACAAGAATTGTTATCTCCAAATCCTACAACCCCATTGTCATGCTTCTCTAGACTTACAAATTTTCTTTTTTCAACAGTCATATGATGTGAGCATCCACTGTTAATGACCCACTCATCCTTTTCTTCAATTTGGGTTGCAAGCAATTTTGGTTGCAAGAGCTTTCTCAACATTAGCAGATTTAGTAGCCATAGGACTATTTTCCTTGATAGCAATGAAAACCAAAATATCTTCATTTCTATTATCTTTATCATACTCATCATCAATTACCCCTTCTTCAACAAAGTAAAATTTATTTTGGAATCAAGATTTGTAAGGATTAGATCTAGGAACTCTTTTAGGACATATTGATACAAAATGACCTATTTTATTACAAGAAAAACATTTGATAGACAACTTTCCTTTATACTTACCTTGTCCTCTACCTTATTTCTTCAGAATCAGTGCTTCCAACTCTTCTAACTCTCTTTCTTCATCTCTAATTTGTTTAATTTCTTCCTCATAATTGAACGTCTTTCTAGAACTCTCTCCCGGATCATATCTTTGCTTGTTTCTTCCGTATATAGTATCCTTGAATGTAGTTTTAGTCTTAGGAGTAGATTCACCAAATTCGCTCAACTCAAAGGCAACAAGTTTACCAATCAGTATATCTCTTGTCACATTCGTCAATGATATGGTTTCTTCAATAGAATGAGCCTTCACTTTGTAGGAGGGGGGTAATGATCTGAGCACTTTTAGCACAATTTCTTCCTCTTCTAGCTTACCACCAATACATCTAATACCCATCACTATTTCATTTACTCTTTGCATAAAATAAGAAAAAAATTCATCTTCACCCATCTTCAAATTTTCATACTTTCCTTTCAAACTCTGTAACTTATCCATCTTCACATATACATCTCCTTCATACAAAATTTTCAGCTTCATCCACATCTCATGAGCTATCTTCAGACCTAACACATTTGTCATTTATGAATCAGTTAGAGCACTCACCAAGGCTTCCATAGCCTTGACATTATTCTCATCCTCTTTAATCTCATCATTAGTGGAAGGACCATTCTGAGGAATAACATATGGATTCTTTGTAATTTTCAAGAAGGGTTCACCAATATTTCTTCAAATGACACTCCATCCTAGCTTTCCACAATGAGTAATTTTTTCCATTAAATCTAGGACTATCTTTCTTGTATGATGCCATCTTGGATCACCTCAAACTTTTAAACTTCTTTAGGGGAACCTACTTTGATAACAATTATTGGAAAAACAAGGACAGAGAACTAAGTAGAGGTGGGGGGGGGTGAATCAGTTGTCACAAAATATTTAAATTTTGTCAAAAATAACTTAATCTCAGATTTGATGAATGAACAGTAAACCATGAACAAAAGACACATCATAAACACAAAGAACACCAACATTTTTATATGCAAAGCCATAGGCAACAAAAATAGTGCACTCTTCTTTAAAGAGTGCGTTGTACCTTCCATTCGTGACACTCTCCATTGAAAACAGATTGCATATGCATATATATATTTGTAGACACATTTCCATATATGTTTACTTTGGTTATTGTCAATAAGTGACTATAGGGAAAAGTATTTATCTACATGCAGGTTTTTTATTTTTTAAATTTTCCCTCCCCTACGCCATGGTTTTATATTTGCAAGTAGGAAATCTGCATATATGCATGCAATGGATAATTTGAATTGTGATTCCTTGGGTATTATCCCTTCTAGGTATGAAAAATAACCGTTAGAATGAAGGGTGCTATATTTGAAGTAATAAGCAACTTTCATTTCATGATTGATCACAAGACAAAAAATTTTGGGCACACTTGAGCTCATACCATTGACAAAAAATATTTTTCAGAAGAGTATTTAAGTATTAAACTATGTATCATTATACTTGAAAAATTACTAGTATATGCGACATGGTTTAACACTAAAAATGTTTTGCTGAAAAGAAGTCTCATGAATGCATAGTGTTACCATTAATTCCTATCCATAGGAAAATTTGGTATTGCAATCGATGGATTTCATTTTGAATTAACCACTTGTCCAATGTGATTGTTCTCACAAGGCTTCATGACCCAATATGCTAGGGTGGGGAACATGCGTTCCTTTTGTCCATTCCATTTTGTATTAGCTATTTGTTCATTGGTTGCATTCTTGTTTTTTTAGTTGGAGTTTGAAATTATTTTTAAATACAATGCATATAGATACATACATTTATGTATACATATACATATATGTATGCATTGGCTATTTTCCATAAAGCATTGTTGAAAAAAATAATTGTCCCATGTGTGTGTTTTCCCTTCTTTGTGCATGGATTTATTACTATGGATTGTTTTGTTTTGTGAGTCTTCCATCTAGACCACTATTCAAACCAATATTGTTTCCTTTATGGCTTCCATATTGTGTTAATGGTTGGAACAGAGTAAAATGGTTCATGTTATATAGTTTATATTGCTTTCCATAGGGTATTATTGAGTGTTGTTATCTGCCTTTGGCTACTTTGTTGCATATTCAATTAGCTTGACAACTTTAGTTATGCCACTTCCATTTAACTTGGTGTTTGGTACCATTTTATTGTTTCCTTAATATTATTACTATAGGATTTGCATCCTTCTTCAAGTTCCAATGCTACATTGAGTTTGGATCCTAAAAGGAAACAAAATGCCAAAGAAACTAGCTTTATTATGCATGCCATAAAGACTAGATCTATGCAGGTTGGTGAACCAAGTACTTGCAACAAAGATGTGCTCTAGACCCACCTAGCTTGGCACCACATTCCCAGCTAGGCACACCACCATTGCAAGCAAGCTCGCTAGTAAGAATTGCATGTTGTTGCACCCCCTCAACTCCCACCCCTTCACAACTGCAACACAACTATCGTAGTGAATCTGCCCCTACAATACCTGGCTATACACTATCACAAACCCTTGTTGGGCATGCCTTACCATCCGCATCATCATCAACCCACCACTCAAGCAACATTTTTGGTGAAAATTTTTGCATTGCTATGCAGTCCTTCCATCAATGCATTAATGCTTTGTTTGAATTGAAAATTTTTTCTGTTTACAACGAGAGATATGCCAACATGAGAGTTTGAGCATCTAGTGTTGGCATTGTGTGTTTTCATTATGCTTCTAAAAAAGGTTTCCATAGATTTAGCCTTGCAAAAAAAATGGATATAGGGCCACAACTAGCTGTCCTTGCAAAGCTTACTCATGTCGAAGAAATGCTTATAGCCAGAGTTGCTCCAGTTTTACAAGTAACCCATGCTAGAGGAGGCCAATACAAATATAGCAACCATACTATAAGCTTTCCACAAGAAATCACAACCATTTCAACTTTTTTTTCACATCGTCTACATGATCTTGAAGTCATGATTGTGCGAAGAATTGGCGTTCAGGGGACAAACTATGATTGCTATGTTGACAAGCATAATGTCATGGTTGCATTAATATATAAAATTGAGAATGACCCATACCATAGGGATGTTGCAATAGATTGTGATTCTTTAAATTTGTTTCCTTCTACAAGTACTACTGACCTCTTTGATCTTTTGCACATAATGGAAGAACCAAGGCATAACCTAATTGAACCAATGGAAACTATAGAAAGTGATATTGATGAAGAAGCTGACCTTCAGGACTCGTCATCATTTATTCCATTGATGCCCAACGCTCCTCAATAATTTCAGGCAATTAGATATGCCTTAAAAATTAAAGAAACTAGTCAAAATACCTTGCCTTGGCCTGCAATAAATTCTAGCCCTATCAATGAATATAATACATAAGGGTTATTAAGCATGGATTTTCCAATCTTGATCCCCACTAGCATGGGAATGCCCCTACAGTTGAAACCATACAAATTCACTTACATGAATATTCCTTGCACTTGATGAGATACTATGATAATAGATTTGGGAGGCATGTCAGATTTATATATTACCTTTACAATTTGATAATGAGACATCAAAGACAACAATCAACATCTATTTTTATGAAAACAAAATTGAAGGAAAGAATCCCAAAGTTTGTTATTGCTATGAGACAATTTCTTTAGGAGGCACCAGATACCAAAATAGCAAACCAACTTGTTTTCTTTTGTGCATCCTTGCGAGGAACAAACTCATATTGGGACAAGTGCTGACAAGAGCTTGTAACAATGATCCTCCAGCTTGGTACACTAACTCTTTTCTTCACTTTGAGCTCTACAGATACAAACTGGCCCGATCTACATAAGGTGATTGAACCTCATGCTGAGTTGGATTTTCCATACTCCTAGAGATGCTTCACAAAGAAAATTGTACAAAACCCACACATAACAGCCTTGTACATGCACTTGTGATTCACTATTTTTCATGAAGAAGTTATTGAGATACTTTTCCACACAAAGGACTATTGGTATAGGTATGAGTGGCAACATCGCGGGTCAGCACATTTACACAATTTCTTATGGATCCAAAATGCCCCAAACATAGACATGCTTAATTGGTCCAACCCACATGAGCTTCAATAAGCAAAAAATCTCTTTGATCACTATGTTTCAACATGGAACCCTCATCCCCGAGAGTATCTAATATCAAGGATTCACCACTCAACTTTGGAGGACCCGTGCTTGCTTAATACTACACAAATTTCTTCCATGGATCCAATGGTGGACTATTAACAATTGTTGAACATGGTGCAAAGGCATACCAAGTGCACTCAATATACTTGCCTTAGGAAAAAAGGCCACCAATTATAATGTTGCTACAAAGCTCCATGGAATACACAACCATCTTCAACATTGGTAATTGAAAGTGAATTGAACAAATCATATAAACTAGCGAGAAATGATGAGCGTGTTAATATCCACAACCTTGAGATGCTTGCAATTTGGTGAGAAAATGTTGATTGCCAACCAGTATTCTCTAGAAAAATTGTGCTAAACTACATTTCCAAATATGCATCAAAGTTTGAGAAAAAATATGAAAGCTACATTGATATCTTGTAGAGGCTTGCAAATACAAATTCATCTAGGGATAAAATATTTTTTTCCTACTAAAAATTCATGATGAATTTGGTTGTTGATCGTGACATTGGTGCACAAGAAACATGCCATATGTTGCAAAAGTTGCCCCTTGTCATCTCAAGTCAACATTTCTTGTCTTTAAATGTTAGCAGGCAGACATTTCATTGTTTGAAAATAGTTGATAGTGGTGATGAGATTTCCAATGGTTATATTAATTCCTACATGTAGACCAACTGAAATGGAGACAATATCCCTTATTCATTCTGCACAACTTTATACATATCAGAAAAATTGCAAGGGTGCAACTTGGAGGGCTTGGCCACAACTTGCTATAATCATTGTTTACCTGCTCTTCCAGACCATCGCGTTAGAACAAAGTGATGCCTTCAAAAAATTTTGTTGGTCATAATTGCTACTATACAAACCTTTTTCAAAATGTTGAGGCTTACATAGGCCTTACGAGAGAAAGCATAACACAAACTTGTGTAAAATATGCCCCAACGAAAAGGAGAATTTCTGTACAATTTTTTTTTTCCTTCATCATCATGCAAAAGGATTACATAGAAGGTTAGAATCATATAAAAAATAATGGAGATCAAATTAAGCAGTTTCATATCATGTCAGTTACATAATTATCCACTAGTACAACTTGTTTCCTTAATAAAAAGAATGTTATTGCACATACCTTCATGATGGTGAATTGTTTTACCTCCAAGACTCTGCTCAATCTAGTCATGGTGGGGTGCAAACTGATCCCAACCAATGTGGATTCATACACTATCCACCCCTCCAAGTGGATTAGGTGGCCCGTGGTGAGAAAGAGAGAGAGTGGCCATTCAAACCCTTAAGCTCTGAGCAATATGACTTCCTAGTGACCCATTTCCCAAGGTACACCTAGCTATGGTAAACTTATAATTCCTTCCAACAGTTATGAGATTTCAAAGGGGAGTTAGATCTACCTACTTTAGCTTGTTGGGTATCCACCTTCCAGTTGTCCATATATCAGCTAAGCAACTAGGGTAACCATCATTGGCATGAAATGCTCCTAGACTAATGACCATGTTGAGCCTAGTACTGCTTCTAGACTATTATCCATCTTGAGCATAGTGCTGCCCCTAGACTATTGTCCATCTCAAGCTAGTATCACCCCTAGACCATCATCCATCCCAAGCTTGGTACTGCACCTATACCATTGTCCATCTCAAGCATAGTAATGCTCCTAGTCTATCATGCATATCGAACATAGTACCGCTCCTAGACTATCATCCATCCCAAGAAAGTACTATTCTCTAGTTTATGCTTAGCACTAGACTAGGAGTAGGTTCCCAACTCGAGGTCAGTAGGTTACCCTCCTAGCTACCGCCAAGTATGGCATTGATAGATATCCTATGAAGAGCATTTCTTACCCTTAGTCACCTTCTGGTGGGAAGGAAACTCTTCTTCCCCAGTTAGTAGGAAGAGGATACTTGATTAATTGATCCTATTGCAATAATTCAAGTCATGGTCTAGCAAGGATTACATTAACAAAAATACTCATTAAAATGAGAACGAGTGCCTTAATAGTCATTTGATCATAATAGTTGTACTCTTTCGTATGGATAGTTGACTTAGCAACCAATAGTGTAGCAGGGTATGGTGCAGGTAGTACTTAGAGCCATAATCTAGTATAGTATATTTGATGGTAAAATATTTAAATGTAATGGTAATAGATTTTTAGCTGCACCATAAAAAAGATTAATTCCTTAAGATAAATATGGGAAGAGATATCCTACTCTACTTGTTATGAAGACATTTTTTTGTGTTTACCAAGAAGGTAATCCACCATTGAGGTATAAATACATCATTATGTGTCCCATGGTTAAGAAATTAAGGCTATGATCCTTTCTTGACCAAAATCTTCATGGATAGATTAACAACTACAAGAAATAAATTAGATTTATTCTATAATGTCACATTCTAATATAAGTGAGCAAATACAAGGACTAAATTGAAAATATTGTATATTGTTACCTTTGATAGGAGTTACAGTTACAAGATTTAATGAGATCACTCTATATTGACACATTTTGATACAAGTTAATAGCTACAAGTTTTAAATGAGGTTTTCTCTATATTTTTTTTCACATTTTGATATGAGTGAACAACTGCAAGTTTTAAATGAGATTTGCTCTATTTTTTCACATTTTGATATGAGTGAACAACTACAAGTTTTAAATGATATTTGCTCATTTTTTTTTTCACATTTTGATATGAGTGAATAGCTGCAAGTTTAGTAAGGCATTAGTTAAACAAGAGAATAGGCTGAGCATGAGGTAAGCCAGACCTCCATGGTATTACTCTATATTTTCTTCCTTAACTTACCCTCCTTGTTGCTTATACAAAAAAAAATGTTGCTAGCAATCAAATACCCTATGTTCTCTATCATAACCTTCTCTTTGTTAAAACTTTAGACATATTATAATTTTGTGTGGCAATATTATGTAAGTGGTTTTATACAATTAATTTATGTGTGAAGAAGGTAGAAATTAAATAAAGAAATAAATAAATAAATAAATAAATTATTATTATTAAAATACACACTCCTAAAAAGGAACAAATAAAAGTTAACAATATTAATAAATAAGTGTTTTATTAGTAATTTCAGCATATGGTATTAAAAAATAAAAATTAAGTAATTAGGTAACAAGTGTTATCATCTTATCCTAAGCATTATTGATTAGAGCAACCTATTATTAATAAATTAATCACTTCCATAAGTCACATTAATTAATATAATACATTATTTAATCTAATTAATCATGATTAGGGAGATGTCACTATCCTTCATAATCCATTAATTGGTTAATCCTAAATTAATTGATTAATTAATCTTCACTATCATTTTTTCTCAAATTTAAAAATTTACTCTAATCTTACTCACATGTAACTTGCATGCACAAGTCACTATCACCTTTCAACTCATCTCCACTCACCCTTGTGTGAGAGTTCACACCATGCATGTGACCTTTCCTCTTTTAGCCATTTGGCTTCCCCATGTGTGCTCACACATATGTGAGCACACATGGTCAAACCACCCTCCCTTACATGTCATAGACATGTCATTATCAAGCCACCCTTTTTTTTTTGTCATAGACATGTCAACATCCCATCTACCCAAGTGTGCTCACAAATCAAAATTTGTATTTTAATATTAGAATTCTCTTTCATATGGTTATTTGGGCTTGTTCTATTGACTTTAGGGTAAAAATGAACCCCTAAGGTAAGTACCTATGGGGTGAGAGCTTATTGAAAACATAATATGGCCTTTTGGGCAAAGTATGAACCCCTAAAAAGTCACTTAAAGAGGAGTGACGAGTTTTATGGTCTTGGGAAAGGTGTGGGGACTTGTCATATCCACCTCTTCCAAAGTGTGCTCACACATGTGTGAGCACCCTTGGCTCCTCTCCCCATGCCATGTGGTCCTATTTTTAAAGTCTCCTTCTTGTGACACTTGTCACAAGGTGAGGCTATCAATCCAAACCCCACATTCTCAAACAATCCTAGCCTTTGAATCAATCTCCAATCTTGACCCTCCATTTACCTCCTCTCAAGTCTGTAAATTGAGGTCATTTCTTCTCTCATGAACAACACATGAATGGTATTGTTATGCTATCATTTTGAAGAAGATTGAAGGAGGAAGAATCAAGTTGAAGAAGGCACAAAGAGAAGATTTGTTGCAACTCCATCAACATCAAGGTATTCTTTACTTTGATTTGATTTTAGAATAACTAATCAATCTAGAAAATTTACTAGAATCAACCTATTCTTATTTATTTTATTTTTCTAACTAAATCTAGAATGGAATTAATCTCTCTACTATTATTATTCTTATTTTATTTTATTTTCCTTCTTTAAATCAATATATTTATTCTCATTTATGTTTATTTACAAAGAAATTATTTTCCTTTAATCCGGTTAATGTTATTACAAATATAAATCAATTTTTATATAATAAAATTTATAAATAAATGAATTATTACTTAATTAGTGTTAAAATACATATGTGCTTTTGTATTCAAGTTATTTATAATATCTAATTAATATTCATTTAATTCTTAAATGAAATAAGTTTTAAAGTTAGATTGTTAATAGAATCAATTGGATAGATTAAGTAATGAAATATTTGGTCTAATTAACTATCAAAGGGTGGGTTTATTCATATATAATAATAATAATCTATAAACTTCTTAATTTTAATGAAGTTATCCTAACTTAGCAAGACAATAAATTAACTAACATCGATGGTTGATGAAGATTTAGTCCAAACTATGGTTCTATGAGATAGTATTTGATTTCCTTTGAATAAATATGGAATTGGTTACTAGCTAATGTTGAATATAATTAATGGACTTATAATATATCTCTTTTCTTCATAAATAATGATAAACTATGAGTATGGACTTAGTTATAGAAATTTTAAAATAGAGGAATGACAACATTTATATCTTTTGGCAATACTATATTTTTATGACAATAATTACAACTCTATAATAATAATTATGACCATTAGACGTTAAATTATAAGCTTAAATTTATAAAATACTATCTAACTTAAGGCATTAATAACATATCTTTTATCAAATTTCTTTTGTTAGGCCACAAACTTAGTTCTTAGATTTATTGTAAACTCTCTCTCCATGTAATAAATTTATTTTCTTGGAATTTAAGGTTTATAGCACATCATAGTTATGATTTAATATATTCACAATAAGCTAAAAAAAAAAAGCATGGTTATTCTTTAAATTAATTTTCTCCCTCAATATACAAGTAGATTCAATTTTTCTTAAAACAAGGTTGACTCATTTAATTACAACAAGGTCATAGTGATTAAATAATTATGTAATTATTAGAATATTATCAAGAATAAGCTTATGCAAATTAATGCAAACCTTCTTTAGTTAGATAATAAATCTTGAGGCATTAGTAGTATAACTTATACAATTAAAAATCAAGACTCTTATTAAGACATTGTATTGGTTTATCTATCTAAGAAATTAGTGTAATAACTTATACAATTTAAATCAAGTCTCTTTTTTAGTTGGATCATATATTTATTTATGCAACCAAAATTAATAAACTTTGTTTTGAAACAATAGATTATGCCATGAAGTCTCTTTGAGCTGGAATTATTTATGCTAACTTAGATGAATATTTATCTTGAAAATATTAGTGTCTTGCAATTTAAATCAAAACTACTTATTCTATGACATAGACTATGCGAATAGATTCAAACTTTTCCTTTCTAGAAAATACTAACATTTCAAAATAATTAGATTCATACCATCTATAAATTAGATCACCCATCTTGAAGAATTTAACTTTATGTTTAAGTGTTTTTATTTCATAAATGGATTTGACTATTCAATTCATTGTTACAAAAATTTATACTTTCATAGGATGTAAGTAATACTTCTTTCTAGCAATTATACTTGAATAAATAGTTTTTTTTAGTAAGTTCATTTAATTTTACTTCCTTAGCAAGAAGGTATAAAATTTTTATATTCCATTTGGTTTATGTGCACAAGCTACTTTTCTTATTATTTGATAATGCATTTAATTTATTCTTAGATAGAAAACTTAAATAAGAGGAGGAAAACATAAAAACTAGCAGCGTTCGGTATTAATGGTGCCTCTGACTCACATTTATGGGTAATGCCGTCACGCTTGAGTTACTACACTTATAGCGTAATAAAGTTGCAACAACGACGTATGTGGCATCGTCCCTATAAATCGTCGAGGAGTAATAAGGAACATTTTGGAGTTAAAATCCAAGGGGCAGGAAATCCCTCTTGGATCGATAATCTAAAAAAAAGATAATACTATAATGGACTTACATCCGCTAGTGAAAATCATAGAAAACCCCAATAGGGTTTGGGCATGGAAATTGACTTTTTAATTCTTTTATTTTTGATGATTTGTTGTTCAACGGGAAAGGGTGACGTGACTTATAGGAATCTAGAACATAGATGAATTACGAAACAAGCAAAAGATCACCATGAATCTTTATGCTCCCTCATGTGGGTAGCAACCAAAGAGAAACTATCTGGGGAGATGGCCCTAGAAAGGGTCGCGTACCCACAAAACAGTTTACATCCAACAATAGATTAGAAAACAGAACTACATATTATACGCCTTAATCCTGTGCTGAAACGGTGTATGTAGGCAGTCTAGGGACGGAGTTGTCCCTAGTATGCAGGCGTTCAGGGTGGGGATTTAGGATTGGTTAAGGGTGTTTACCTTATTGGCCTTGTCAAGATACCTTAAGAAAAAGGAAGATA
Organism: Sequoia sempervirens; assembly: GCA_007258455.2. Lineage (NCBI taxonomy): Eukaryota > Viridiplantae > Streptophyta > Pinopsida > Cupressales > Cupressaceae > Sequoia > Sequoia sempervirens. The sequence goes on from VDFB02105785.1 coordinate 371,346,048, forward strand.
AATAAATATTAAAATTGAAGCTAGAGATTACTTGTTATACTTAGAAGGAATCCCGAATGGATTCGCTTGATTCCTCGAGGCTTTAGGACAAATTTCGAGGCGGGACTCAAGATTTTATTATTATCTCACATACTCCTAAGGACGTTGACCTTGGTGCACTCCTAGTAGGGGAGTGTAGTCTTTAGAGAGTGACTCAGGACTTGGATGGTCCCGATGAGTCTAAGTCTCTGGCCAGAGCATTTTCTAACCCATGTGGTTAGATGTCTACCTTATTTTAGATGGATAGATCTTGGTCCCCAAATGGACATTAACCCAACCTGAAAGGTTAGATGCCTATCCCAGACAGATAGATGAATATTGGTCCTGAATGGACATTATCCTGACCTATATGGTTAGATGCCTATCCCGGATGGATAGATGAATATTGGTCCCAAATGGATATTATCCTAACCCGTATGGTTAGATGCCTATCCCAGATGGATAGATGCCTATCCTGTATGGATGGAAGTTCATGAGTATACAACTAATTGAGCAAGACATTAAGGGATTTACTTAAAAAAATTTAAAAAAGAAAAAAAATAGTGAAATTTTTGGTTCAAGGAAGTGTGGGTCTTTACATTCTCCTCCATTCCTAACTTATTTTATCATAATCGTACAATAGGTGCAAACATTCATCTCCTATAGCTTAACCAAATGAGACCATTAAATCACACATTGCACCCCCAACCATGTCTTGGGCTAAAATTCCTAATATTTTTAGGTAGAGATTGTTGTCAACATAAATCATTCTATTGTAACCCTCTCTCTAATGTTATTTTCAGATAATGTTGTTCATCTACCAAGCTTGAAGGATATACATGAGTGATGCTAAAGAAACATGAGACCAATTGTAGCTTCCATTATTGCAACATTAAAATAAGAAATATTAAACACTTACATCTAAATTCATCACTAAAATAGCAATGCAAATCTTTTTCTTAACTAAACCAAAGTTTAAGAACCTGGATTTCCTGTGCTTGTAAAGACGGCTTTAGAACCAATGGAGGATGCCCTAGTTGATGCTTGCCCTAGCCAACTCTTGAAATTTCATCCACACCTCTACTTATCTTTTCCCAAATTTGTCCCCACAAAAATGAGACCTCTCCAAGTCGATTTAAGGAGAAGAGAGTCGAGTTTCTCGATGAGTTGTTAGTCAATGTCCCTTCTTGCCATGGGCGGTGATTATAGGGGTTTCCAAGCCTCCTTAAAAGTTCTGATGTCCTCTTCTTCAACCTAGCTATGCCTCTTCCTCTCCTTGGTCAAGGATTCCTGATAGCCTCCCCGCTCAGCTGTCTCATGCTGCCCTTCCTCTCCTGTGAAAGCATCGAGCTATTTTTTTTTTTGCATCCTCTATCTTTCCTTATTTGTTTGATGATATAATTTATTTCTCACTTTTATTTCTCACAGGTTTGATGGAATATGGCCTTTGATAAAAAAGTGAGTGTTTTTTATTCTTTGTTTTAAATTATTGTCATTTTAATAATTTGTTACTATAAAGTATTTAATTTATAGTTTTATTATTTGCTTATATAACTTTATTTATTTATTCACCTTTAGAAATATTTAATTTATAATTTTATTATTTGCTTATATAACTTATTTTATTTATTCACCTTTAAATATTTATTTATTTTAATTTACCTCTTTCTTTCAAATACCTTAATTAAATCTACCAAATTGAGCATTGTCAAATAATTGAGATATTTTATGTGAACCTATTGGCTTTAGTTAGCCAGAACAAATAACTATAGCAATAATATATATATCAAAATCCTAGGTAGACTGAACCTTAGGGTGATGACAACCACAAGCAAGGTCTAACTCTAGAATGACATACTATTATCTTTCTCTCAACCAATGGAACCACATAATCCACCTCACTTTGTACCCCTGGTACCTGCATCCAATGAAAAGTCTCACACAAATACAACATCCAAATCATTAGTCCATGTTAATCCAACATTTAATGCATTAAATTAAAATAACATAATAAGATTGATAGGTTCACTTAATAATAATAACATCAAAGTTCATAATTTTAATGCACACTCAAGCACACACATACACTTATATATGTTCGCATTTTAAAGTTTGAAGCTCCATCCCTAGTCCAAATTACATCAGAGCTAGGGGTCATGCAAAATGATTAACAAAGTATCAAGGGGATATGACAAATTGGAGGATGTTTTATGTTGCTGGCTATGACACTTGGCATGTCAATACACTTACTATCCCCCCTATCGATGGGGAGGGTAGTGATAGTGATATCGATATTGTATAGTCTCCACCCCAAACAGATGAATATGAATGGGAGTTGGTCTCTCGACTTGGTGCTACAAACAATGTTTGTTTTGACCAGCTAAAACTCTTGGGTAGATGAGACTTTGACCTACATCATAGGTGGATAGCCACCGTGTTTTAGAGAATCTTCATAGAATTTTTGAATAATTTGTTTCAAAGAGTAAATTTCATATAGTTGAAGACACTCTTTGCTCATTTGCAACACCTACACTTTTCCATCGACTATCTCCTAGGGAAAAGCTTGCTTTGAATATAATTGAATAACACCATCTTGGCCCGTCTTCATTGCCACTACTACGTATGATCATTCAAGGAACTGCTAACATAGGTAAATCATTCCTCATTGATAAGATATAGAGAGCACTAAATACATCATTGAATAAAAAAATAAATCCTTTTCTTTCCTTGGCGCCGATGGGTGTTGTTGCTTGCAATATTTGTGCCTCCACAGTGCATATTGCTCTTCGAATACCAATAACAGATATGAATCCATTGAAAGGACAACCATTGACCATATTTCAAGAGGAATTCAAACATATTAAGTACATATTAATTGATGAAATGAGCTTCTTGGGTCCCAAGTTGTTGCTTAAAATAGATAGTTGATTACAACAAGCATTCTCTGGTAGACATATGCAGCCATTTGGTGTTGTCTCTCTTATACTCGTGGGTGACTTGGCACAATTGGCCCCTATTATGGACAAGGATATCTATGGTTCTTGGTCCATAGCGTTGGCACTTTGACACACTTTTAATATTGTTGTCACACTTAACACTGTCTTTTGCCAACATGGGCAATCCGATTCACATCAACAGTTTCATACGCTCCTTATGAATATTAGAAATTTCCATCCATCCCTATTTGATTGGAAAATTCTTATGAATCAAACAAAAGTCATGCTTGCATCTAGGAAAATCCAAGATTTTGATGAGGCTATCCACTTATTCCCAAAAAATAGGTTGGTTGCTTTGCACAATAGGAAAATGCTACAACAGTTAAATGTTCCAATTGCAATTAGTGTTGTTGAATGTATCCAACAAAACACAGTTGATTATGGTGATGATGAAAAGCTTCAAGTAGAGCTCTTGCTTGTAATTGGTCAACAAGTAATGTTGATAAAAAATCTTTGGGTGGCAGCTATTGTTGGGTTTAGTGAAGGCTATTGCATATGCTAGGGGTGTTAAACCACCTCAACTTCCTGAATATGTTGTTGTCGACTTACAAAACTACATTGGACCATCATGGGATCAAGACAATCCAAGATTCATCTTGATTATCCCAATCGCATGAGGTAGCTAGAGATAGCTCTCATTAACAATGGCCTCAGCGATAACAATCCACAAATCTCAAGGCTTAACACTAGAGAAAGCTACAATAGATATTGAAACTAAAGAAAGGAAAGGACTAACATTCATAGTTCTCTCTCGTATTAAATCAATAGCAGGAATGCGCATAGATCCACCTTTCTCTTTTGATGGGTACTCTAGGATACATTCCAAAAAATACAATGGGCTTAAATCAAAGAAGAGGATCACCTCCAACAATTTTTTGCACTCCCATCATGATGATTTTTTTCTTCTTTATGGTAACTATATCGCTTCTCCTTTTCATTTTTCATTTCAATGCTTTCACTATAGCCCTGATTCCTACTATTCCTTTTTCCTTGTTCACTCCATAGTCCATTTTTAATCACTTTTTCCACCATTCTAAAGGTTTTACTTCTACAGTCATTGCTAAGAGAAGTTTCTATTCAACCATTGCCTTATGTTTCCCCCTGCGCCCAACAACAAACATCGATTCTTTCCTCTTCCCCACTTGCCCAAACTACTATCTATATTTAATTTTCCTCTCAATAGCTTCCTCCCCTTTACCCAATAATGCTGCTTCCAGAGCTATCACATTTGAATCATTCCTTTCTAACAATTTTAGATTCTAACAAATTTAGATTGCAAACATTTCCAACTATTATTGTAGATCTTGACAATTCTTAGTACCTTCATGCTCACAAGTTTTCCAATGGTGTTCGAGTTGCAACTATATTCCATTTATATACAAGGTAAGGCTATATGTCATTCTTTCCATCTCTTCTTTTGCAACTACATCCAAAATTATTTGTCACAAATGCCACAACTATATATATTTTTAAAAATAGATAACACTGATTTCAACTGAATGAAATTGCGAGGTGCCAGAAGACAATTATATGCAATTGTTCACATATTGTCTCCTCCTCTTTGCAAAAGGTATGCTTGCATCCTATTTATATGATCTATTCTATTTCACATACATTAGATATTATTTGTTACTAACTATACAACTGCTTATATTTTTTCATTTAGATATTGTCTACTAATGACACATGTTTTGTTGTACCAAACTTAAAATTTCCCTTATGTCTAACCATATTTCATTGAAAGCATTTTAGGTTTCAAATGTGTGTATAGAAATATAAATGCACATGTCCGGTGTACATATAGATCCTAAATGTTAAATAGATTTATAATTGCCCATTTGCATGGTGTATGGCCTTCACCTACATTCCATTTCTATACAACGTAAGCCTAGATATCTTTTCTTGGATTTCTTATTTCATAACTCCATTTCAATTTATTATTGAAAGCATTTTAGATTGAAAATGTGTGTACTAAAATATAGATGCACATGTCTAGTGTACATATCTCCTAAATGTTAAATAGCTTTACGATTGCACATTTGCATGGTGTATGGCCTTCACCTACATTCCATTTTTATACAATGTAAGCCTATATATCTTTTCTTGCATTTCTTATTTCACAACTCCATGTCAATTTATTAAAAATGTACATCATTGATTGCCACTCAACAAATTTTCTCAGGTGCCAAATCATTGCCTTCACCATTGATTAAAGTGGTGGACAATTAATGTTTCTGCTTGGGGGTTTGGTGAGAGCCCATGATGCTCAATGACACAATGTGGTAGGGTGCAAAGCAAGCCTCCTTGTTTGTCTCAATGCTCCAATCCATTCCCTACACAAGGTATGCCTAGATTTTATTTACTTACATTATTCTACTACAACTACATTGCATATTATTTGTTATGAATTGTATGTCTTTATATTTTCTAATTGATTTATCATCTATCAATGGTATGTGTTTAGTACACTAAACTTCACATTATGCTTTCATGTTTGCAACCATACTCAACCCAAACAATCCCCATTCATGGACCTTTTGATGCCTTTAGATATTGTATTAAGTTAGTAGCAGCCTAAACATTGCTTTCACCATTGATCCCAATGGTGGACAATTTATTTTAGGGTTTTGTGAGAGTGCACAATGCTCCATGAGCCAATATGGTAGGGTGGACATCAAGTCTTCTTTTCTTATGTTGACACTGCATTCTGTGACGTGCACCAGGTATGCCTAAATTTTATTTACTTCATTCCTCCTATTAAAAGTATATAGCAAATTGTGTTATATAAAAAATAGAACTTTGATATCTCCTAGTTTACAAATTGTCTATGAATTAGAGATGGCCACTAAACTAAAATTCACACTTTGTTGTTATTCGTCCAGAGCATGCTCTAGCCATAATGAGGATTTCGATGATTTTTTTTAAAGTCATCAGTGGCTGAAACATTGCTTCTACCATCAATCACAGTGGTGGACAGTTTATTTTTCTACTCGAGGGTTTGGTGAGAGTGTGTGGCACTTCATGACCTGATATGGTAGGATGGAGATTAGACCTTGTTTTCTTGTCTTCCTACTGCAATCCGCCATGTGCACAAGTATGGTTAAATTTTACTTATTTCATCCTTTGCATTACACGTGTATTCCATATTTTGTACTATACATTATAGAACTATTTGAATCTCCCAATTTATATATTCTCTATCAAATATAGATGTTCACCACACTAAATTTCACATTTTTTTCTTATTTTTCTAGAGAAAACTCCAGCTATAATGGAAAATTTGATGAACTAATTGCAAAATTAGTCACAATGGTCAAATAGACAATTAGATCCTAATATACTCTATGTTGATTGTAATTTATAAGCAATATTCATTCCACCCTTGATCAAAGTGGTGGACAATGTATATTCTTGCTTGAGGGTTTGGCAAGAGTCCATGAGACTCTTTGACCCAATATGGAAGGGTGGAAACTAGGGCTCATTTTGTTGTGTTTTATTTTATATATATTATGTACATATCTCTATGTTTCTATCATAATATTCAAACAAAATTCATATGTTTTAGGCTATGGTTGTGATAGAATAAAATAGTTAATGTTATACACTTTGTGTTAGATCCATTGGGCATTGTTCATTATTATTGTCTTGCTTAAGCTATATTGTTTCATTCTCAAGAAGGTGTTGTTGGAAAGGCTATATTGTGCCATTATCCCTCTCATGATCCACAAAAATTGTTGGCATTATGTAGTTTTTGTCAATTGTTATTCTCTAGCTAGCGCTATATTCTCTCATTTTCGATACGCTCTTGTTCAAGAGACTGCATTATTTCAATTTTCAATAGCGTGTTGTTGAGAAAAGATCAATAAGTTTATTTTTTATTGTTCTTTATCTTAGGCTACATTGTTTTACTTTCAATAGAGTGTTGTTGAAGATGCTATATTATTTTAATTTTTGATAGGGTGTTGTTGTAAAGCATAGATTTTTTCAATAGTTGATAAGGTAATGTTCATAAAAGAGTACATTTTCGTTGTTCAAACCAATAGAATATATTTGTATACATTTAAATTTTCTATGGTTTTCTCTTTATGGCTTGCATTTAGTGGCTATGTTGGCAATGAAATAAAATTATTGGCATTATGCAACTTTTTGTCGATTGTTATTATCTAGCTCGCCCTATATTGTCTTATTTTTTATAAGGTTCTATTCAAAAAGCTATATTGTTTCAATTTTTGATAATGTGTTGTTGATAGAAGACAATATTATTTGTTAAAAGAAATATTGTTTAATTTATGGTTGTGTTATATGACTATCATTCTGCATGGGCTCTATGGCTACATACAAATCTACACCCAGGGAAATTTAATATTGTCTCATTTATGGCTTTCGTTCTGTGGAAGTGGTTGCAATATATTAAAATAGTCTGTGTTGTTTTCCATAACGCAATCTAATTGTTGTTCGCTAGCTTTGGCTATATTCCATCATTTGCAATGGATAATAAAATAGTTAATATTATAGAATTATGCTTTGGTTGTTGTCAATAGATCACTATTGGGGAAAGTATTTGTGAATGTGCATGTTTCTAATTTTTAATTTTTTTACTTTTGCACCATGTTTTATATTTATGACTAGCAAATCACTAGATATTCATCTGATGCACACTGCAGTAAAATAGCTTGTCTTATACAATTTATGTTAATATACTATTGCATCCTTGATCTGGTGCTCTATAACAGTCTACATTTTCCCATTCGTTAGTTAGTCTTTTACAGTTTATCTTTCTCTTTGTAATGCATTCCTCATTTTCACTTTCTACCTTACGCTATGTTATTTCATGTCCAAATTGTTCATTGCATTCCCTATTGTGCAATGTTCTATACAATATGTATGCACCACTATGTATCAATCATGTTTGTATCTACTACAATATACATACATATGTGCACATAGGTGAGACACATTGTCCACCACTACATACAATGTACCACTATGTCACTACCTTGTTTGCATCTGCTTCGAGATATACTAAAAACTGCCACCCTTGGTGTCTGTATGTCACTTGCCTTTCATGTTCATCTCCGTCTATCGGCTCATTGTTGTGTGTTACTACATGGAACTGTTAGTGATACATATTCACAAAAGAAAAGATGGGTGGTAAGAAGACACACCCGAAAAGTCTCATGGACCAATCCTAGAAAAGCAGAATCACTTGGGCCTAGCCCAAAAAACCATAAACATTACAAACATAAAAATAAAAAAGGCCATTAAATGACCAGATCAGTACCAGAAGAATTAGGAAGATCCCTGTCATCCATCTTCTTATCACCGTACAATATTTCAGTCATGAAATTCAATGAACGTAGATCTGAACTACAAATATTTCAGATTCTGAAACACCCAATATACATATGTTTATGGACAGTTTGTAGATGTTGGTCATTAAAGATAAAATAAAGATACATAAGCGTTACCCACGAAGAGAATTAGATTAAAAATCCAAACAATAAGCCAAATAAAAAATCCAGTTGGAATGGGCAGCTTGATAAACCAAATAAAAAAACTACTACTTGTCGAATTGACTTATTAATCCAAAAATATTACTCTCCATCCATCGTACATTCCTAGAAGTGGCAGGAATAAGCGTTACCAACGAGAAGATTTACATAACTCAGTCTTGTATAAATAGCCTCATGGACTGAGTCTTTTCGCATCCACAGAATACATTACATCTAGAGATTTGGAGTTGCAGAGACGATGGGAAAGGCAATAAATGTGCATGCGGTGCTTCTAGTGCTGTTAGTCATCTTCCTTTCCGGTACTATTCATTCTTCTTTCTGAAATTAAAAACAGTAAGCTTAGAAATAGAGTTAGATATCTGAACAAACATTACTGATTAGTGTATTTTGTAATGGATTACAAGTGGGCGATGCGTATAAGTGTGAGAGATTCAGCGGTCTTTATAAGGGTCCATGCTTCATTCCCATTGATTGCTTTCAGACCTGCGTAAACAGAGAAAATGCACTTGATGGAAATTGGCGTTGGACCTCAAGGGGACTGGCTTGTTAATGCACATTTTTCTGCAAATAATAATGAGAGTATTGGGGACCATTTCAAGACATACACTTATAAGGCTAATGCCATTTCAGGGGAATGTCATTTTAAATAAATAAATAAATAATGATACTATATAGAATACTTTAGTTTTGAGATAATATGAGACTCCTTGGATAGGAGAATGGCTGGTTTATTAAAATTGAGATTGATATATAATTACTAATGTGATTTTTATTTATTTCTGAGTTTCAGTTTTTTTAAGTTAAATATGATACACTGGTAAAATGGTAATTTATATTTTTTGAATATTTAAAGAATTTTATGATAAAAATGAGAAAAAAATTCATGTTTAGTGTTTTTTTGTATAGTTGGATGTAGATTATCTAAAAAACTATTACAGCATCATAATCCAAAATTTTATAGCAGAGGATATGATTGGATCATTCGAAATGTTTACGTGAGAATATCTCCACATTGCAAACAAAGCTAAGTAATTGCACCTTCTTTACCAATTTTGAAAAGTTTGTTTATGTAGTGTTAGTTTTGAGTAACTCATTTTTCTAGATTCTTATTTTTTTAATTTAAATAGACCTATATATTTATGTGATGAATGTTTTGTAATACCCTTATAGATAAGATGGCTAGCTTGTTTGATAAAGCACTTCTTAATTTTTTAGCATTTTGAAAAGTTAGTTTCTAATTTTATTTGTAGATCTACGTGTTATATGATTTTGTAATTTTGAAATTATATCTAGAACTTGTTTTATCATTATTGATTTAGCTACATAAATATTTTCTTTTAATCTTGCATCCTTAGATCCTTGTTACAATTAAATAATTAGATATTTCCCCACTTAGTCAAAGAAAGACTAATCTTAATAAATCATTCATAACAAAATTCACATTTCATCACTTTTTAAGCATAATGAACTTCTATGTATAGTTGTTGAGGACTTCAAATGATCTAAATGATCTTGGAAAAAATACATTCTTGTGTGTGCACACCAAAAAGTAGTGGATTTTGATTTTTAGTGAAATCATGACCTATAATAGGTGATAAACTCATCAAATGCCTCGATGAACCCATCAAGATATATGATGAACACTATTATACAATGATAATTACAAGAATTGCGATGAGCTGAAATTCTAATCACCATAATGAAAATGAAATTTTCCCATGAATCATAATAGTCCAAGGAAGTGTTGGTATTTCAAGGATTTTAACTATTTATTTCAACTAATAATAGTGGTTTTGAAACTAGATTCTAAGAACTAGTAACCTTGCTCTTGTTGTGCATCTTGAAATTTTGAATGTGGGTATCTTTAATTCTCATCCAATATCCTCTTTTGCTAATTCTAGGGAAAATATGGCTACTTCTAACTCTATTTTGGCCCCCATTCCCAAATTTTCCAAACATTTCAAAAGGTGGAACTAAGATACAAACATAGGATGAATAGCTTTGTATCCTAAGTAGAGGAAACCAAGAAATATGCTAAAAAATAAAGAACTCATCACCACAAGGAATGGACATAGTACTTTATTTAATAAAAACAAGTACAATCTTCCTCTACCTCTACTCTTGATACAAGGAAACCAAGCATAGAGGTGACAAAAGAAGAAAAGGGAAAGAAAGAACAATAAAATAACTCATTCAATAAATTTAGGAGGTAGAATTATTAATAGAATAATTGGAAATAGGGTCCACAATGATGCTATTCATGGAAGAGGTGGTCAAGAGGACACATGTCCTTGTATAGAGCATAAGAATGAAAAGGATAAAGGTATATAATAGGAAGAAGATGAAATTATTGTACTAAAGGGATCACTCCAATAGGTGAATAAGAAGATACTAAGCAATAGGAATAAGATGAAATAAAGAAAATAGCTCAAATGCCATTGCAAGATAGTGGGATTGATAATAGGGAAGAGAACAAGATCCAAATAAATAAATGAAAACGCATCATCAGATAAACAAATAGAGAATATACACCTATAAATTAGATAGAAATAATCCCACTATTATCTCAAGTATTTGACATAATAGATAAGATCAAAGAGTTAATTAATCAATAGGAGAAATCACAACTAGTGTTAAACTTGGCACCAATTTTCTTCACATCCACACTATTAGGGTTCTAGGTGGACTTATTATAAATCTCCCCAATTCAGTAATTCGATATGGTAGATATTCAACAAATAATTCAATGTAGTACCTATTAACAAAATATATAGCTAGCAATGAGACAATAAAATATAATTGCTTAAATTTAGACATGCAATTGCTACAAATCATTGCCAATAATTCTTTAACTCAAAAGAAACAATTGGTAATAGTAATCAATGAGATACTCACATATATGAAGAGACTTTTAATATACCCCTAACCAACTATTTTGTCATATATCAAATTTTGGCAAGGCAATATGCTACCAATGTATGATATACTTCATCACATGTTTGATCTTGGTCCTAAATTAACAAATATTGAAAGAATGAATGATTACATTTATAAGTTTTTTTCATATTTATTTACCCATTTTCAATACTCTTCATTCTTCGAACAATCTAACTTCATGATGGTTTTCATTTTTTTCATAATAACAACATCCATATCCACCTTGACTTTATGAAGTGTTCCATATTTATTTGGAGATTTAATATCTTAACCAAAAAATGGATAAATAGTTCTTGATCCAATTTTTCTTTCTATAATAGGGTGTCAACAAATGTGAAAACTAAAAAAAAAAATCCTTACAAACTTCTTATTTCCTTCTTTCTTTATTCGGATATTCCATTGCTAAAATACATATAGCAATTAGGGTTGTGATTCCTCCCTCTTTATCTTTCAAGACCACATTGATATTGGGCTATACAAATAAATACATATAATAATTATGTTACCTCAAATGTTAATCAGATCTTGTTTGAGCTACTTAGTCCATATTTGAAGTTCATATAAATCATTTTCATAGGTATCACTCTAAGAATCCATTTTAGAAACTTACGTGTTTGATCCAAGGTCCTCTAGGTGTTGGTGTTACATTACCAAAGGTAATATTCCATATAAATAAGTTTTTTGACCCTCACTTTCAAAGTGTCCCTAACCAAATCATCAACATTGTTCTCTCTTTTATCACCAATATTTATGTATCCTTATTTATTTCTTCTAGTGGGTTTTTTAATTTATTCATCTCTTATTGTAAACTATTAATATTATGGTATGTGTAAGAGAAGAGAGTTAATCTTAAACTAAATCCTTTTAGTTTGCTTAAATATTCTTCTACCCTTTCCCTTTTTTCACCTGGGTCCTTATTCAATTTGATATTTTTCTACAAAAGTATATCATAATAATTTTATAAATCCTTGGTAGTTGTCTCACTAAAGTTTAGAATATTTGCAACTAAAGTTCCTCATTTCCAATCACCAGACCATCTTCACAATTAATTACCATCTTAATCCTTGACGATCATCATACACTTTTGGATTGTCATGATCAATGGAATTTACCCATAATGCTATGGTTTATTGAGTTAGGTAGCATTATGATCTTGAGTAGAATAATTTTTTTTTGTTTATTAGTTTGGATGACCACCTACCTCACTACGTCATAATGTATCAAATACAACTCCAAATTCAAAATGTCATCATAGGACGAATAAGTAGTCACTTACTAATCTCTTGGATTGCTCTTGAGTAATGTTATCATTTTTTACCCCAAATACTAAGGCACATTTTATCATATATAGATCATTTCCCACTAGTTTATCATATTTTATTCAAGTTGCAAGGTCTTCGTTGGCTCTTACATTCAATAGTTCTAATGAAACTATTATCAAACATGAAATTTAGAAAATCCTTAGTTTTTGCATCATTAATAATAACATCACTATGAAATTATCCTAAAATTATTAATAGATCTTGGATGTATGACGTTAATCCTTCAATAATTCTCAAGTCTTTCCACATCCTTAATGGGATCATTATATGGCATAAACTCATCATATCCTTGTGTTTCATTGTAACAAATAAATGTTTATGAGAGAATTAGTACTTGATTATGGTCTCTGACATGAGTGACTACAATAGGTTTTGAATTTTAACCTATAGTATCTACAAAATGGAAAAATAATTATAATCACTATGATGAATCCTATGATACATTATGTATGACCATTTATCTAGATCTACTCTTCCACCTTGAATCAACCATAAAACCTAATGATCTATAGAAATTATAGAGAATACGTTTGGAAAAAAAGATGTAATGAGAGAGAATCAATTAGATAATGAATTAATAATTTTAAATCCATAAGAATTCAACACAATATAGGATTTATTTACCAAATTAAATTTAATTAGGTTTCAACTCAAACAATGTGGAATTGAAAAGCAAGATGAAAATTGTGTCTTAAGTTTCTTATCCATGGTAGGTCATCACTATTGAGTGTTTATTTCTACTTTCCATGCAACAAAATTTCTCTTGGTGCATGCTTCTCTATGCCTTCACTTCCAAAATTTGTTGTTTCTCTCACAACATGACAAGAAAAAATTATTCAAATGGATACTTTGAAGTCTTAAAAACCAGAAGTTCTGGTTGCAATAGAACAAAAGGCTCCAAAATATAATGCAAAGGAACAAAATGAGGATCATGGTAAAGACATAAAATTAGATGCTCCATCTAATTCATCTCTCATTAAAAGAGAAAAATTCTAAAGGGATTCCTACATGAAGTTATTGAAATAAACATGGGCATGAAGAACACCAATAACATAAAAAGGAAATTGATGTGTTAAACAATCTTATTCAACAATATAAAATTTAGTCTTGTACATAAAGGATGGTGTTTCTTCTTCTTCTCCATCCACATCATCCATAAATCCAAAAAATAGAAGAAATTTTTTGTGAAAATTTCTATTAAAAACACCACTTCAAACTTGAGTGGCTTCTTGATTCTAGAGCATCACACGACATTGTTGCATTAGAGAATTATTTTCTATATTTGAGCCTTATTCATTTCCACAAATTTTTATAGAAAATAACATCTATATTTCAGCTTATGGAAAACGATATATTGATATTGGTGGAGGAACATTCATTGATGTACTTTATGTTCCTTTCTTATCCATAATCTTCCTTCTATTTATTAGATTGATCACATATAGCGACACAAGAAAAATAGTTGAGTGCATACCAAATATAGTGATCATAAAAGATTTAAAAATTAGAGACATCATTGCTATAATGTATATTGATCATGATTATATATTATTTTCCTTTTCTTTCTTTGGTTTTACTAACTTTGATGATGGTTTCAGTATAGATAAAACTGATACCATCATCATACAAAATGAGATACTATTTGGTTATTTTAACCTTAGGGTTCTATCCAACTCATTAGTTTCTACACCTTATACTAATATCATTTCTCCTTCACATCATAATCATTTATGATTGAGTGTTACTATATCTTTGAAATAGAAATGAAAACTGATAATACATCATATCAATGAGCAAGATGAATTATAGATCATAATTGAATGTTTAGCAAAATAACTATCACTCTAAGGGATCAGACTCATGGATGGCCATGATAATTACCATAAATTTAAGCCACTATAATATAAAGGAACTAGAGACTGTGATGTAAAAGTATTATAAATATAATGGCTGTTAATTATATATGAACCATCAACTTATAGCTCAAAAGTCTTAAGACAAAGATATGAGATCATGTAGGATTGCTTCCAACTTTGATGCCAACTAACACTATGGAACATGTAGATTAGAATGATGGAAAATAATCTATTATAGAATAAAAAAAATATTGATTTGATCTTTGGTCTTCTAATTAGTGTGACTCTTGGTGTGATTACCAAATATAACTTCATTCCCACAAAATCAAAATGCTTGATATTATCCAAATATTGGGAAATCTAGTATACCATGAAGCTTAAAGAATGCTTGAGTTAATTTCATGGTTGTTGGTGTGGGAAAAAAAGAGGATTACGAGATGATGCCACCTGTTATAGGAGAGAGGATCCCGAAGGAATTGGACTAGACAAGTATCCTTCAACTACATGAAAGGTTAATTTCCTCTATTCTACTTAGTAATAGTGATCTCCTTAACCTAGATCATTTTATAGTATGGGATTGATGATCAGTGAGAATAAATGTCTTTCTATTAAGTGATGTTCTCAAGAAAAATATCCTAAGGACTCAGAAAAAAAGAAATTTAATTTGATAGATACTATTGACATATACAAATTAGAACCATTTCCTTCTATATTACTCAGCGTATGTGTGTAGTGGTTGGAGAGAGATAGGAGTAAAAAAAACCTCACAATGATGGAATAAATTTTAATTATATATACAATGATATGGAAAAAAAAGGTAAAAGTGTATAATTATGTACAAGGTATAATCAAATGTTCATACATCAAAGGGTATAGGGGTAAAAAAATGTAAGAAAATAGTGTTACCATTTTTCAATATGAAAGATCATTCTTTATTTATCATGTCTTCCAAATAATGGTGATGTATGTTTGACTCCATGATGCTGCATTAATATATTTAAGTGATAGATTTACCTAACTTTGTGAAGGAACTTGCAGTTTGTGGCCATGATACCATGTTAGAGAAACCAAGATTCTAAAATCAAATTTAATGATATCTTCCACAACTAAATGATAAGCAAAAAAGCTTGTATATCATGAGAGTCTATAAATTTTACAATGATTTCCTTGCATATAAAAGATAGATAGAGGACGTAGGAAGGTAGGAATAAACATATTACTACCCATCCATATGTGCAGCACATGTAATATGACAAGTTTGAGAGAATGTGTAACTGTGCATAAGATAAGTTTTTAAAATGCGAGTACATGCTTCTCAACCATATGAAGTAAGATGAAAAATAATTTTTTTTCCTAAGTAGATAGTTAATGAGTGTGAATGGGTTAACCTAGAAATAAATATATGCTAACTAGTTTTATTATAACCCTATTTACATTAACAATCTCTTTATGTTGTAGATTTTTTATGCATCTAGTTTTTAGCCTTTCTTTGAATATATTATGTTATATAAAGAATCCATTTTTTTTAATTTCATATATGGGTTTACCTTATGAAACTTGGATAAGGTAATAGACTATATTTTATTTGAGTCATTACACACTAGGTGAATGCATATTTCTTATGTTATCTAATGTTTGGTATTCAAAATCCTAGTTATATTTAATTTCCTTCAATTATCTTTCTTGATGAATCAACCTATGTCTTTGTCCCTCTCTTTTTCTAAATTCATTTAATTATTTTTGGAAAATAGAAAAGGTTTGGCCTTGTAGAAGACAACCTAGGGTTTTCTCTCTTTTTTATTTTTAGTTGATTTTCGTTTTATTCTTTTTGGTTAAAATAATTGTTGCAAATATGTTGTCAGTGTGTTGTCATTGATGTCAACTCATGTTGTTGCAAATGAAATAGTATTTAATGAAGAATTATGATGATGTTGATTAGTATCATATATACATAGTTGTACCCTATCTTCTAAATTCAATGCACCCTATCTTTTGAAGTTCACGGATTGATGATTAATGTATTACTAAATATGTTTTCTATTGAAATATTTTACATGGGGTATGAGGAAAATTGAATGAGTCCTCAAACTATTAAAGGAACAAATAATTACATCTTAGAAGATCACCTAAATGGTTCACATTTCTTCACAGATGAACTAGTGACCCTTCGATTTGGATGATAGCTCAACATAGCTATAAGCATGATCCAAGTTTCAATACATAAGTGTTACGACAATCTTTTTCTAGTGTTTGTAGAATAAGAACAAGTCAATTCTAGTGATTTTTTTCCTGAGGTAGAACATATTGTCTTTGTACTCCACTGTGTTATCTTGTTTGACTTTGTATTTTTTTTATTTATATTCATATAAGTATTGTCCTTATTTAGTTCAAGTTTTATGTGACTTGGTTCACCATTGATGATTATGCATGTCATAGTGTGTTGTCTATGATTAGACAAACTAGAAGGTCGATCAATTGGTGATCTAATGACTTGTATCAACAATTAATTTCCTAAAATTGAGTAAATAGGTTATGCTATGTATGGTTGGGTCTTATTGTGTTCTCTAAAAGATCAAAAAGTTGATATTTGATCTTCTCATATACTGTAGTCCATCTGAAGTTGATACTTAGGGAATATAAGTGTTTGTGCCAACATGAAATTATCTGAATTGACAAAAAGGGTGTACATGAATGTTTGGCATCACATATATAGTGTTCATGACATGGTTTGCATGATTTTTTTCCTCTCCAATACTGTTTTGGTCTAAATTCAATATGAAGAAGGATAAGTGTCTTTTGAGCTGACTTAGCATGTTGAGATGGTTGTTCCAGCTATTTGGAAATGTGAGGTAGTAAATAGTTGTATGATAAGTTAAAATAGGTTAGGGTATGTACAGGATCATGATGGGCCAGAAAGTGGCGATATGATGGGTATGTGTAGGGTATGTGGCTGACAACTGTTTTTTAACCCAAAATTGATGAAACGAAAAAGGTTTTTAAAGGAGATTCTTAGATTTCCACCAATATAAATTATGCTTTACTTTGAATTAAATAAATAATTATTATTCATTTTCTATTTGAATTACGACTAAAGTCTTGATTGATAGGCTGATTGAAAAACATCTATAGCTTTCAAATGGTATCACATTTTTGAATTGAAAACATGTGTCACATTCTATACTTCACATACCATAGGATTAAAAGAAGAGAGATTGAATTTTGTGAAGTTTTGACCAAGTTAAGGTGGTCAGACATACGATTTTTATATTTTTTAAAATTTGTAATAAAAAATTCATAATTAATTATTTACTTGGAAAAAAATTACAAAAAAATATGCATCACATTGGGACATGAGTCCTCTACTTATATATCTAAAATATTATAAAAAAATATTATCATTTTAATATGGTTAGGGTGGTTAGATAAACACCTACTTCTTATTTTTTCCTTAAAATTTAAGTACTACTGCATTGAAATTTCAAATTTTTGCCAAATAGATTTTTTTTTTTTTAAATAAACCTAGTAGTTTATAAACTACGTTCAATTTACTAGAGATTCTATTCTTACATATTTTTGAAATAATATAGATAACTTATTCAAGTTTTTACTTCAAGTTGTCTAACTCTAATTTTTTTGAATTTTTTTCCACTTAAGGGCCTATTTTTTCCATGATGATCTTGCACATACTCGTCATGTATATATCTTGGAATGTTACACATTTAATCTCTACCTACCAAAGAGGTCTTAAGGGGCTGAAATACATGGCTATTTCATGTCTCATGCTATATGTTTTATATTTGCTAACAAAGGAGAAATTTTTTGAAGCTTACAAAGGATTTAAATAGAAGATTGAGGTTATTGAAAGTGTGTGCGAGTGTAATGACCTGAATATTTGAAATTTAGATAATGTATGAATAAGAAACTAGTAGAAGCATTTTTGGATAATAAAATGTGGAGAAGATCAATTTAGGAATGGTAGCTCAATTGTAAGAATATGTGAAAGTGTGAAGATGCATGTGTGAGTATAAATATTATAAAATGTGCTAAAGTAGTGAGCCAAAAGTAGTAGATTGTTAAGAAAAAATATTGAAGTGGGAAAAGTGTTGTGGTGGTAATTGATTAATAATTTTTGTCAAATGTTTTGTATAGAGGCTATAGAATCATTTTGGTTGTAAGTGTGTAATACTTGAAGGAGTTGTAGATTCCTTTCGGAGTATCCCATAAACCTTGTTGTAATTCTTGTTTTCATTTGTGAGGCTAGGTTTGGACAGTAGATCCAAGTAGCTTTCTCACCATGGTTTTTCCCTTG
This sequence comes from Sequoia sempervirens, assembly GCA_007258455.2. Classification (NCBI taxonomy): domain Eukaryota; kingdom Viridiplantae; phylum Streptophyta; class Pinopsida; order Cupressales; family Cupressaceae; genus Sequoia; species Sequoia sempervirens. The sequence continues at coordinate 371,364,999 of VDFB02105785.1, forward strand.
TAGGATTTTCATCTTAGATCCGGTGTTATGGTTGTGTGTTTGTGTGTTCTCTTGCATATCATGTTTTAAATGCTTTTATTTGATTAATTTATGTTGGTTGTGGTGAATTTGATTAAATATTGATTCACCCCCCTCTAAGTACTTCTTTGTGTTTAATAATTAGTATCAAAGCCAAGTGCCTTGATACGACTTAAAAATTGGGGTAGATCTTGGAGTGGGACACATGGGAATTGAAGCATTGACTAATGATAATAATCCTAGAGAAGATGATAAAAATAAAGAAATGACAATCTTTAATGAGGAAGATTGTGAGGTAGATTTTGAAGGAGATCTTATTTCTACGCTAGAGGATTTGAATACAACAAGGAAAGAAAATGGATATTTCAAGATGAAACTAAAGAATCAAAAGAAAAAATAATCAATTTGAAGGGTCAAGTTGAAGAAGGAAAGAGGGTTGTAGATTTTCTAAATTCTAAGCTTAATAATAAATCAATTCAATGTTCCAAGATTGAAGAAGAAATTTTCTCTCTGTGAAAACAATTGGAGTAAGCTAAGGACCAGATAGACAAAAGCTTGAAGCTCAAGAAGAGAACCAACATCCTTGATGAAATAATTAGTAGCCAGAGACCTATATAAAAGGATAAGGGTGGTGTTGTGTTTGAGAAAGGTCAAAATTGAAAGATAGATATCCTCAGAGGCTTACTTGAAATGAAAAAGGAAAATACCTATGCTAAAGACTCTAAGAAGGATAAAGATGAGAAGCAAGAATTGGTAAATATTTCATAAAGGTTGGCAATTAGAGTAAGAGCTTCAAAATATCTCCTCCTAGTCATGCTACTACTCCCAACTTCTCTCAATCCTTCATGGTTATTGTTACTCTTGCAACAAATTTGGTCATAAGGATAAATTATAGATCTAAGGAAAGAAGAAACAAGTACATGATTACAAACTCATTTGTTCCTCCAATACATAATGCTATGATCACTTATTCCTTTCATGACATTACTTCTATGCATGCAATAAGTTTGGTCACAAGGTTGTTGATTGTGGAAGTAAAGAAAGGAGAAATAGTTTGGCTTAGGAATATAGTGTTGTCTACTACAAAAGCAATAACTTTTGGTACAACGCAAGATTCTAAAAAGTGGTTCTATGAAACCATTTATTAAACACACTTGAAGATCGAAGAAAATAAGGAATCTACAAAAGTTTGGAGAAAGAAACAAGGGAAATATGATGAGATGAAGGATGACACTATTCTTGTGCATTGTACACAAGATCTCATGTTTGATTGAGATAGATCATTGGCTCAGAGGGAACTACCATCTATAAATATTTCAACCCCCTAGAAAGCATTAAATGTTGAGTATCACATCATGCAAGTTGATTTGTAATAATTTTTCTAAAGCACATGATTGTTAAGTAACTTAAAACCTTTAGCTCAAATTTCCAGAGTAAACACACGATACAAAAAGGATTATGGAATGAATTTGGATCTTTGTGAAGACATCGAGCACTCCAAAAAAATTTCACCTAACAAGGAAAAGGTGCATTAATTATGAAATGCTAGGGAAAATGCAAGTTAGTTATGCTTTATTTGCACTAACTAAGCTCATTCTGAATCAAAGAAGTTACATACAGAGATAAGAAGAGAGGAATACATTCAATATATATTGAAAATATGAGAAGAATCATGCTAAAGGTGAAACCCTAGCGATGGAACACAAAGGTATTCTTCAAAGTTTCTCATAAAACCTTGGTTTTTGAAGTTTAAAGGAAATTGTAACAGTGATCTAGACAAGGACATTGCTTTCTCAAGTGTACTTGTAGATGTGGTATACATAGAATATGTGAGAATATATATTCATGCCACCATAAATGCAATTGATCATATGAAGTTTGAAGAGTTGCAAAAAACCCTATTGGATGATAGAAGATATAAACCATATTTTGAAAATATGGTGGAAAATAGATTAGATGTATGGAAGGATTTCCTATAACTGTGCAATAATATTAAATGGGTAAGAATCATTCTAAGCTAGATCCATGATGAACTCATTTACTTGGAAAAACCTTATAAGATCACTAAGGAAGCAATTAGGGCTATTATCGGTTTATGTTAGATACTGGACCAATTCCAATGATGGAAGAAATAAAAAATGAGAGGGTTACATAATTAGTTGGGGTAAAGTTTGATAAAAGGACCTTAAGTGTAAATTACCTAATTTATATATGGGTCTCGTATGCTTCTATTTGAATTGCATATAAAGTGTATTACACAAATAAAGAGGGGTCTTCCATTGGTATTGCAATTCACACTACTTACTAGATGGTAAAGGAGGGAAAATATTTTGATCTTTGTGAGGTCATGAGAAAAAAACTAATGGAAAAATTGAAGAAAACCAAGGAAAATGGATATAATTTTTAGGTATGGGTCTCTAATCATTTGTCTTGGATTTCCTTTCTTAAATGAATTACTTGGTTTTAAGGGTAAGGTCTAGAAAAAATATTCTTGTTGCCAAACAAATTAGAACCATATGAGAGGATTTAATAATAGATAATATTGTAACATAATATATTGGGGATTCTATAAGAATCTGCAAGTAGAAATGAAATATAGGAAGATAATTCCCTTTGATGTGGTAAGGAAGTGTAAGAATGAAATCTCTTTTCTTGTTCAGTACAGACCATTTCTATATAGAAGGTGTGGAGCCAAGGACTTTTTGAATTCCAAAGTTACCATATGAGGTCTGACCAATAGAAATCAAGGATTGTGCTAAAATTTTGTTGAAAAATCCAAAAGATCCATCTACAAAGAGATTTGGCACCTATAGGGAGATCATGGAAAAAATAATCCATTAAAAGGTAGATAAATCTCATTAAAAGAGGATAGAAAATATATTTTAGAAATTGGGAATTTTTTAGTTAACCAAGAAGGCACCTCAAACCTCTTCCAAGACTCTGTGAAAAATTCCCTCAAACCTTGAAGAATCTATTTTGGTGAAATTTCCAAGAAGGTCTTGCAGATCATCTTCTATAGCTACAACTACTCTATATCCCTTTAGATACACACAAACTACTTCTACTAGGAGAAGAACTACATTTGGAACCCTAGCATAGATCAAAACTATAAAGAAAAAACATGCAAGGCCTTAATAGCTTGCTAAAAGGAAGAAGATTCAAATTGAAGAAATTGAAGAGGAAGGAGAAGGAGAGGAAGGTACATCTAAGATGAAGAGGAAAGAGGAGAGTAAACATACTTCTCTAATGGAACCTCTGCATGATTCTCTCCAATTAGAGGCAATCTTCAATGGAATTTTATGTTATGGCATGTTAGAGGGAAAAAAGAACTACATGTAGATGTATCTCCTATCTAGATTAAAAGATTATTGTGAAGGAAATGGTAATGTATATGGTCAAATATAAGGTTCTACTTAGTGACATCATTAAAAAGGTTCCTAAGAGTCTTGCTTAGGCTTTGAGATAGAAAAGAGAAAATGCCATATAAATGGATAAAGATCTAAGGCAACAAGCTCTTGACAAGGCTGAATCCTCTATCTCTCAAGAATAGAAAGAAAAATATCTCAAAAGAAAGCTCAAAGTTAAGGAAAAATCATATAGTAGATAATCTCATGAGCATGGAAAAGAAGGATAGAGATAATATTGAAAAGGAGATTGAAGAAGTATCTAATAAAATACTTGAGGAAGTAAAAGAATATGAGGACATGTGGAGCAACCACTTATGTCTTCTCCCCACTTTGCAACATCTCCTCCACACAACATTGATCAATAGATCTAATAGGAGGTAGAAGAGAAAGTTGTACAAGATAAAGAAAATGCTTCTCCTAATCATGATGGTGCACAAAAAAGTCATCCTACAGATAACACTGATTAGCAATATCAACATATGGAGCAAGATACATTAGTTTTTGGAGAAAGTGCACATAACTATCCAAGTTACTCTTCATCTACCTCACCTATTAACTCAATCAAGGATTTTCTAGCACAACAAAAACTGATTCAGCCTATCATTGCTCCATAGCTACCACAAGTGCCAGTTTTGATGGACAAGTTACCTTGTTTGGTATCCCACCTCTACAGAAGAAACAAATTGGTAATATTTTCCACCCCTCCACAGGGGAAGTGATATTATACTAGTAGGTAGAAGGTACAAAAAGGTTTCTAGAGGAAATTAAAACCTTAGGAAAAAATGACAAAATTCAAGGAAGTATTCCTCCTTTCCACTCCCTCAAAAATGAAAATAATTAATGGATTTATTCAAAGAACATACTTCATATTTAGAGAATCAAGATGAGATAGAAAAATAAATAATAAATTATCTACATCCTTCAAAAAATGTGTCAAGGAAAATGATAAGATACAAGCAAGCATAAAAGATATTCAAAAATGTATGGAAGAAGCAAAGGTACTATACCTTTTCTACTTACAATGGCCTACAACCATAAAGAATATTAAGGATTATTAGTTAACAGATTTATCACCTAACTCTATATTCTTAAGCCCACAAATGGTGATAAATGTAACCATAGTTGAATTGGTAACATTACAACATTACAAACTACAAACCGATTCTCTACTTATTTTAAAAGGTGGCAGCTACCTTTATTTGATATTCAATGAATGATTTTTAAACTAGTGATGCTTTTAACTAGAAAGAAAATAAAGGAAGGGAATTTTAACAAAAAAGCTTCAAAGGTATTTATCAACTTCATGAAATAAGAAATAAAACTCCTTAAGAAAAGATAATAACTTAAACAATATCACCGAAGAATTCTTATTCACAGATAATAACACCACATCAATACAACAAGATATCTCATCCATCATCCCAATAATAGATAACACACTAGCAAATATTTAGTATAAGAAAAATGAATTCATACACCATAATTCAAAGATTACACATGCATAAACTTCACCAATGTCTTCTACATCAAAATAACAAATAATAGCCAAAATAATAGAGTTTTTTCTAATGAGTAAATCAAATTATTCCCAAAAGATCCAAATCACATCAATAAAATCCATATTTAAACATAGAAAATGTCTTTGGTAACATTTTCTTGAAAGTAACCATACCAAAAATTAAAAAGAAGTTTTAACTTAAAAGAGCCAATTTGAAAGAAAGTATTTGAAATACTAAAAATAAACTATGCATTGGTCCCACCCGCTTCAACTTCATCAGCTTTTAGTTCCTCAACTCCTTGTTGCAACAACCTTTCATGCACCTTCATTCTAGCCTTGTACTCCCTGTACTTGGTAATGATTGCAAAAATCTCTGTGCTACCCAGTGTTAGTGTGATCTGAAGCCCTGTTCTCCATTTTTTGAGGGCAACCTCAAACTCATTTAGAGTGTCAGACCTCCTTACTACTTTAGTTTTAAAAGTTTTAAGATAGAGCTCCAGCCTCCCAACCTTTGAGAAAGATTCTTTAGTCATTGTAGCAGGATCTACTACTTCCCTGTTGAAGATTTCTTTGAATTTCAAACAAATTTCCTTTGTGTCTAAAATATTCTCATCAAACTCATCCATTATTTTCACTTGTAGATCATGGAAATTTCCTTTGATTTCTCCTAACATATCTAGATACTTTTCTAGTACTTTAGATATTTCTTTAACCAAGTCATCATATATTCTTAATTTCCATTTAAGTGAATCATGCCATGAAGGATCTAATTCCTTGGGATCACTGTCAATCTATTCATTGATCAAATTCAATCAGTCCATAGAAATTAATTAATTCATTTCTTCTGAAAGCATATAAAGACTAGTCTAATCTTACCTAATATTCTATAGTTCTGCTATCAATGCTTTCCTTTTATTAACAATATGAGTGTAGGAAATCAATGATTACTAATGAAAAGTACAACTTCCTGAGATAATTTTTGAATCCACTCAGTGGAAGCCTTGGAGTAATTTAGGTTTTTTCTAATCAACTCCATCGCAGACTCATCAATAAATCTCTCTTGGGAAATAGAAACTTCAACAAACAAAAAGCGAGAAACTATAGAAGAGATAAAGTTTTTAAAATCCAAAACCTGAGATTACAATTTTACCCTTTCCTTTCTTTCTTCTTTTACCTGCTTGGCTAAAGCATTGACTAGGTAACTTGCATGATATACATCACTCTCAAGTGTTTGGGGACCCATGTCAACATGTATAGTTTTATAATTAGCTGCAGTTATCTTATCATCATCCACATCTTATAAAGGTTCTGCATTCTCTAGTATTTGATTACCTAAAACAGAGTTATCCAGTATTCTTGACATTTTTTGAGCTTTCCTGGGTCTTGAAGAAGATTGGAGTAATTTTTCTGTTGTATCTACTTTGGCAGATGTTGTGTGAGTGTATTTTCTCTTCTTTTCCACTGCCTTCTTCAACCATATTGGAGAATTTCTATCAGAATAGAACCTTTATCACTTTGAATGACTTCCCTAAAATCAATAGGAACAACTAATATATTCTCTATAGGAGGAGAAGGTTCTTTAGACAAGGGTCAGAAAGTATTATCTTGAACAATTTTCCTAAAAAAATTATTCGAATCTTTTGGTGCAAGTTTTATTTGGACAATCTTCTTTTTTAAGAGTAGGGGTAGATTAGCTGTCTTGTTCACAAAGTGACTTCAATTTGGCTGACTCTTCAAGTTTTTCACCATCACCCCTAGATTTTGAATTAGCACTAGAAGACCTGGTGGCTATTCTTGTTGATGATGTACTTCCAGTGACTACCTAACTAGATCCCTATTCATTTTTCTAAGATGATTCCAGTTCATGAACAAAAGTGACAGCCTTACGCCATTTTCCCTCTAATTAATCTTGAGTCCTTTTGAATACTAGCTCAGCCTATGCACTCGTATATAAAGCTTCATCTTTTCCCTAGTCAACTCTAGGATGTGATTTTTCAAGAAAATTCTCATATTCAGGGTCAAGAACCACTGAATGTTTAGTCACATTTTAAGGAATTTTGAAAGAAAGAACAAAGGTTTGTATCTAGCCAAGGGTTAACCTCATATGATCTCTCCTGAACACTTCATTTTCATCAGTACAATCCTCCCAGAAATCCTCAATTGAGGGTTGGTGTTGATATGAGCCAAAAGCTTTCAGGTTTCATTTTACAAAGCCCTTGCTCTCAAAATTAGTTCTCACAAACAAGTATTGGAGATTGTATTCTTTAAGAATCTTCTCAACACCTTTATCCAACTGATTTTTTTTGTAGGAGAAGGAAGGAGTAACTAATGGGATGGTATACCCCTGTTTTCCCATATTCATGTATGTTATATTCACTATGGCCATTTGTCTACAAACTTCCAGAAATACCAGCAAATATTTAGGATACATGGGCAATTTAAGTTGGGGCCTTTTCATAACCTCCTATCCTCAAATAAGAAAACCTTTCAAACTAGATGTAAAAACTTCCAAACTTCAACACCAAAGATTTTGATTCAGGGGAAAAATGCATTTCAGGGTTTCCATCTAGTTTTCTTATAGCCTCCATAAAAAATGTATCATTAACAAGACAATATTCTCCCATTCCAACCTACCTAGTGAACTATGGATAACATTTATATATGAGCATTCCAAAAGTTGGTGGCACCTAGGGTTTCAACCTTAGCCAAAAATATCTCTAACTAGCAATGATATATATCAAACAAGAACACAAATGAAAAGTGGTAGTAGTTTGAAAATTGATTATTTATTCATGTAGATGGAAGCAAATTATCTTAGCACAATCGATAAACACATCATCATCACAGATAACTAAAATAAACTGGCATATCCAGTTTTCAAACAATTCAATTTGAGCATTGCTGACAATACAATGAAGCAAAGCAATGGCGTCAACAATTTTTTCTTTAAAATGCACCCTTTTAAGTTTACTGGGTAACTGGGACTTACCTCTTTTATTTGATTTTAACCACCCTTTGGCCATATAATTTTTACATGAGGCTTCATTATCCTTGAAGAATTCATTACCTGCTATAACATACATTTCTTTTACAGGTGCCTTCTCTATAATTCTCAATGTCTAAGAAATGACTTCAGGGGAGATTTAAGCAACAATGGTCCCCATCCACAACCTTAATTTCTTGGGTTTCATGAATGTACCTTCTTTTGCATGCAAAAATTAGGTCTACACTTAGCACAGCTTCTGGAAAACCTTCAGAATGAGCTAATCCACTTTTGAGAACCTTTGCATCTACAAAAAACTTTTCCTTACTATCCAAACATTCCCAAAACTCTTCCAACTTAAAAATTCCTAGCTCTATATCTCTCACATCGAGCCAATGATTTTCAATTTTAGACTGCATGAGCTCACCGTTCCTAAGGAAATGTTTGAATTCCTAAATAAATAATAGTAGTAGGTAGAAGTATAGCCGAGGCTTTAACAAATAAGTTCTCACGACCTTAAGCCATCTAAAATGACAAGACATGCAATTGGTGCTAAATTAATAAGACACTTTATTTTATTTCACAGTAAGGAGAACCCTAAGGTTTGCGTGGCTTGTAGAAATCTTCATAAGACATATCCTGATGATACCATTCACTTTATTAAATGCAAGAATGTTGTCTTGAAACCTATACAACAATAAAAAAACTCCTTTGTCATGGTGATATGAAACTTGACAACCTAAAGTCGAGAGTTACAAAGTTTTGAGAATGTACAACTCACTGATAGCACACTTGATGCTACAAAGGATAGTAAGTTGGGCTATCAGAAAGTTAAGAAAAAAATAAACCCAACGACATAGACAACAAACAAGAAGTTCCAAAAAACTAATTTTCACAACTAGGAGAACACACGACAAAAAGTTAGAAACTTAGTGAAACTTGTGATAAAGGAATGAAATGAATATGAAGGCCTTTAACCTAAGCGGGAAATAAGAACAAGGGGACATAAATTTAAAAAATGATACATAGTATATTTGTGAGTAACATTGGTTGTGAATGGGGACTAGGACTGATAGGACGCATAGAATCTAGAAACATGACATAATGCTTATTTATTGGGCAATAGAGTCAAAAACCAAACAAGCCAAAACCAAACCAACAATCAAAATAATGGAAAGAACTATGTACAGGGAAAAACTCAACAAAAGATTTAATCGAGTAATTTTAAATCTTCCCCATTATAAGCAAGAGGCAGAACAATACCATCAGGATAAGCCAAATGGAAGGCATGATCACCAATAAGCTCCTTGATCAGGAAAGGTCCCCTCCATAGAGAATCAAAATTTTTATGTGCTGCCTTTGGCTCTCTTCTTCTATCCCAAAGAAGAACTGAATCACCAACAACAAAGTCTCTTTGTCTAGCTCTTCTATCAAAAACCTTTTTTACCATCTGCTCATGTTTAGAAATTATATCAACCACAACCTCTCTTTCCTCTATCAGTTTGTTCAAATACATGATCCATTTTTCTAAGGCATCTTGAAATTTCCCATCTTCAATAACCTTCTACAAGTCAAGCACCGAAATCTCTAAGGGTGTAGGTAGAGTACTATCAATGCCATATAATAATTGGAAAGGAAACATTCCATTAACTCTTTTTCATGTAATTCTATCAGCCCATAATGCATCATATAACTTCTTATGCCATCCTATTTGATTTTCATTGACCAGTTTCTTAATAATGGAGATTAGGTTTTTATTGCTTGACTTGGCTTGCCCATTGCCTTGTGGATAATAATCAGATGAATGAGCAAGGCTAATACCGTAGTAATAACAGAAAAGAGTGATCTCAGCAGAAGAGAATGAACTAGCATTATCAGTAACAATCTTCTTTGGAACTCCAAATATTACCAAAATATTTTCCTTCAGAAAGTTACACACAACTTCAGTAGTAGTGTTTTTCACTAGGATAGCTTCCACCCACTTAGTGAGATAACCTGTGGTGGTTAGGATGTGTGTATGTCCTACACTATAACTAGGATTGATCGGACCCCATTGTTGAAAGGGTTCATCAATTACAAACATGTCTCAAAGGTAGAGTAACAAGTTGGGGCATACCAGTGAACTTTAAACACTTCTCACATTTTGGCACCCAGTTATATGCATCCTTAAACATACCTAGCCAATAAAATATATGAAATAGGATATTAAAAGTTGTTATAGAAGCTGAAAAATGTCCACCGCATGCTTTGCCATTAAAAACTTCCAACAATCTCCTCTGCTGCTCTTTATCGACACATCTCATAAAAGTTCCATCCACACCTTTTTTATATAGGTTCCCTTCCCAAAGTACATACTTGTTTTCCTTAAGCTTCATATTTCTCTTCTCTTTTGTTGACAAGTGTAACAAATAGTCACCATAAGTTAAGAAATAGGAAATATCAGAAAACTAGCTATCTGTTGTGCTTTTAAATAACACCAATTAAATCTTCTGCTTCATCAGATTTTTTTTTAGCAATCAATTTAGCCAGACCCTTTCCTCTCACCATATTGGTGAACATAATATTTAGATCATATTCTTGAATCTGAGCTTTCCAAGATCCCCTTTTGTTACTTCCAACAGCCTATTGAGTAAGAATACTTTTCATAGTAGTTTCAGGAACAAAAATAGTAGCATGAGAATGAAGAATATAAAACCTGAAGCTCTTGAGTGCCTTCACAATAGCATATGCATGTTTTCCAAATGGTGAATATTTAAGTTCATATTTCTTTAGAGGATTACTCATAAAAGAGATAGGAGCTTCAATACCTTGTTCATTCTTTTGCAACAAAATAGCTGGCAGAGTATGCTCAGAAGCGTAGCTATATATAATGAAATTTTTAGTAAAATCAGGATGGACCAAAGTAGGAGTGTTTGCAATTGCTATTTTAATATCTGTAAAAGATTGCTTCCCTTCCTTGCTCCACTTAAATGTAGGTTGATCCTTCATCATATCAGAGATGGGCTTAGTCAGCTCAACAAAATCAAGAACAAATATTCTCAAAAAAATTACTTGACAAAAGAAAACCTGATACCATGTTTGTTAGTAGGTAGCCCCAGTTGCATGATTTCTTTCACTCTTTTTGGATCTATTTTAATTCCATCTTTTAAAACAATTGACCTAAACTTTTCCCTCAGTTACAACAAAGATAGTCTTTTAAGGATTTAGAGATATACCCTCCTCTTTGCAACATTGTAATATAATTTCCAAGTCATGTAAATGATTGGCCCTTTTCTTAGAAAAAGCTATTAAGTCATCTAGATAGATCACTATAATTTTATTTTTGAGGTCTCCAAAAGATAGATCCATAGCCCTTTGAAAAGTTTCCCTATCATTGATAAGTCTGAATGGCATTCTATTATAAGCAAAAACACTAATTGGTGTGGTGAAGGCTGTCTTATGTTGATCTTCTGGAGCTACCTCCACCTAATTATACCCTGAGAAGCCATCAAGCATATACATCATTTCAGAGCCAACAACTGTTTGCAGAATATGATCCATCACAAGTAGTGGATAATTATCTTTCAATTACACTTGGTTTAGGTTCCTAAAATCAACACATATCCTTATTTCTCCATTTTTCTTCCTTACTGGAACTATATTAGCTACCCATGTGGAATGATGGATGGGGTAGATAATTTTTTCTTTAACCATTTTATCAATTTCATTAAAAATAGCTTCTACAACTTTGGATTATAAGTTTAGTGTTTCTGCCGGTAAGGTGTGGCATCTGTTTCAATGGAATATTGTGCTAAAATTCTCCATTTCTAAACTTCTTTAGATCTGCATAACACCCTGCAAAGACATCCTTGTAGTGTGTCAACAGGGAAATCAATCTCTCTTTCTTCTTGAGAACAACACTTTCCAATAAAAATGATCTTAGGATCATCATCTATGTTGATATTCACCTTGTCATATTCGGCAGATGCTTCAATTGAGACTTTGTTTTTCTTTTTTAAGTATTGGTGATGTCTACTGTGAGGCCCACCTCTATGTTACATCCAGTGTGTATACTATTTTAAGTTTAATTATTGATTATGCCTAATGATACCCTTGATGATAGGAGATTTAGACATTTGTGTTCTTGTGATGATTTGATTATGACTATGCTACATCTAGAACTTGGAGTATTTTGAGTTTGGTTATTATCTATGCTTATTGATAAGAATGATGATGAGATATTTAAACGTTTAAGTTCATATGATGATTGATCAAATTTTATGCTAGTTATTGAGTTTTTTATTTTGAATCTAGAAACTTAATGATGAATGAATAAAACCAATGGTGGGAACCAATCATGCTCCAATTGGATGAGTATGAAAGGTATGGTTAATGAAAAGGAGATAAGATAGGTGGCTAATGATTTTTCAATTATGTTATTGGATCCTTATGCTATGTGGATTATGAATCTGGTGTAAATGCAATGGTTTGATTTTTTTATATGAATATGATTTACTTGGATGTATTAATGTGTGCATCGAGTGTGCAGGTACACTTTCCATGGCCAATGGAAATTGGAGGTGACTCTTGGGAACCCTATGTAAATTAACCAGTGAAACTGAGCTAAAGTCCATATGAAGGGACTATAGTTCCATCATGTAATTATTGATGTTATTTGTAAATGTTTTTAATTTGGTTTTTATTGCCACGTCAGTCCATCTAGGAGGTGAGTTGTCTATCCAAGTGGACAAACTCGTATTTGAACTTTTAGGCACTTTTTGGGGATTGAAAAGTAATATTTTTTAAGTGTTTTTATGGGTTTAATGTCTCTAGGGCAGGTACCTATGGGTTAGGTACCTTTTTAGCTTAAAATCATGGGTCAGTCTCAAGATAGAGCACCCTTTTTGAGGCCTTAAAGATGTTTGGCGAAAATAAGGTTTGGGAAGTGGGATGGGGACTAGTCCCTTTCCAATCCCACTTCTCCATGTTGTCTTGGAAGTCTCCCAAGTCCTCACATATGTGTGAGAACACATGGGTGAGTGTGCTTGGGAGGGTGAATGGAAGGTTGACAAATGTTAGCTCCCTATTCAATGAATAAAAACTTGAGTTTCTATAAAGCAAACTCAAAACAAGGGTTAGGGGATTCTTTTTCATTTCTTGATTTTGGTTGAATTTTGGGGGAGTGAGGAGTTTGAGGAAAAAGCTTGGAAGAAGAGGAGTTGTGTGGATCCTCAACCCATCCTTCCTTGAGCTTGGTTTTAAGGTAGATTCACCACTTTTGTTTCTTCTTCTTCATGTTGGTATTTGAAAGATTATATGTGTAGGTGAAAGGATGTGCTTGAAACTTTATCTATTGTGTTTGCTTTGCATGTTTATTTCAAATTTCTCTGAAGCATATCTTCTTGTGTTTTTGATGTATTATGTGTTATGAGAAAAAAAGGGTTGTGTAGGGATAGGCTCACCCAAGTTGGGAAGAGCATCCCTTGTTGGGGATGGTATGGAGTAGGAACCTCCATGGGGAATTTTAATTCCTCCTTAAGAGGAGAGGCTCAAAAAGGGTATGAGTACCCATGTGAAATTGTGAAATGGTAGAAATGGTTTTGGTGATATGGGTTTTGGAGAAAGAGAAGAGATTAAGGAAGTGTTGTATGTGAAATGATGGGAGTATGATATGAATTATTCTTGTTGTTATTACTATGAGTCCCCATATGGAGTGCGTAGTCCACCCTCATCCCCTCATTGGATTCTTGAAGGAATCCTAAAGTTATGTGATAATCCCTTTGGTGGGTGTGTAAATATTCTTGTTGTATCATGTGTGTGTGTAAAAATTGTTATGCTTGGTTTTGTTTGTACCCGGTTCCCTTGGTTGCCTCCTAGCTCAGGGGTGGTTGGATTTTCCAACCAAAGGTTGGGAGGTGAGCATCCCATTGGCCTCTAGAGATATTTTGTGTGTCTTTTGTAGGTTGGAGAAACATATGAAAGTCACAGATTTGAGAAGCTCACAGTTTTGGGAGTAGCTATGTCTCTTGTGGATAGTGTTGGTGCTAGCATGTCAAAATAAATATGCCCTTATTGAGTTGAATGTTATAGCCTTGGAAAAGTTGTTGTATAGTATAACTCTGATTTTACTTATGAAAGGAAAGGTATACCCTTACACTGTAAAGAATGAAAATGTGCTTTCATTCTTAGAGGAGTATGGTAATTTGTTGTAAAGTCTCTTATATCAGTTCTTTATTATCAAAGATAAGAAAAGTCTGTAGTTGCAGATTTATGAAGTCTTTATTTGGCAAGTTTTAAAATTTGCATCTATTGTTTTGGTGGTGTTATGTATTTGGAAAATGAAAAGAATGAGTTCTAAATGAAATATCACCTCGATCAAAATAGATTAAAAGGGAACTACATGCAGTATTATATGAGTGCAAAGGAGTAATTTTACTTTTGTTTTGCATGTCTACTTGCAACCTTCTTATTTAACTATGGTGCCCAGGTTTTTCTTATGCAGTAGTAAAATCCTAATAAGAGATATGGATGTTTATGCTCAGATCTGTAACCAAAAATAAATAAATAAATAAATAATAAATAAAACACCCTATATAATTCCTAGCTCGAACTAAACTAGCTAGATCAGGAAAAAGAAATTGCATAATAATCTTCCTGATTGATTGAAATTTCCCCCCTTTTTCCACTGACGTAGAAGGCTTACTGGACATCTGTAAATCTAAGAAGAATATTGTATTTCATATATATTTCCTTCTCTATATCAACACATAGTGATTTTTAGGAGAGTGGCAGACCAAATGACCACCCTCCTACTTATGGACAACGTAATGTCAGCAACAAATATTAAGGACTCCTTGTCTAATACATCTCAAACTTGACCCCATTCCCATAACAACTACTTTAGTGAAGAACATGTATCGCTCAGGAACTTAGATTTTTGTAGAAGATAAAAAGGTCCTTGCAGCTTTAACACCCACATCTCGTATACTGGAAGAACAAATCTGGAGGTTGAAATCTGGTCTATTTTCCCCTACATAGAGTAGGCATCTGCACCAAATCGTTAAGAGATGCCAGAGAGAGTGCAACTTAACATCAAACAAATTATATTTACAGATCTCTGCAACAAATTATATTGCCCATACATAATGATCACGGAGGGCATAACGGAATAAATTTCAAGACCTGGTCAGTATTGGGGTTGGCTATGCACCTTGTTACCTTAGCGATTATTTAGCTTCTTGATTCTTTGGCCCTAGGCATGACATTCGCAAGTGTCTCTGCACCTTATCCCACTCTGCCCTCCATCATCCTCTAACAGGCTACCAACATATACTGTACCATTTCATGACGTGAATCCTTGAAGAAGACATTAAACCACGAGATATTTGAGCTCAGTAAGTGTGGTTGGATGGAACAAAATAAGGAGATAGCTCACAAATAGCATACCTGGCTGATAAGGCGACTTGTACAGGTTGCGACCCTTGCTAAAGTGTTGGCTCAGCAAGCTTATTTTCCCCGTAGCATTTTGAAACACATTTGCACAGGATAGCATTAGCTTCGAGTATTGTTCATAATAGTTTACCTGTGCTTTTTGTCTCAATGAGTAATTTTCAGGTATAAAAAAATTATCCTCAAATTGCGTCCCCTTAGCACTTGCACTGCCTACGACATCTCAGTCTTTTGTCAATCTCAATGACTGATATAAATAAAAAAAATAAAAAAATCTAGCCAATCACCTTAGGAGATAAGACTTCACATGGTTGAGGGTTGCAGATCGAATTCAGACCCATATGCTAATAGGTGTTTGAGCTGACAGCTAGCTGTGAGGAAAAGTTGGTTAATGTCGTGTGTAGAGTAAGTTTCTAGAAATAGTGCCTATGTGCTTGGGATTTGGTGCGTTTAATAGGGAGAGCTGTAACTTTTAATTTACTACACCACTCTTAGACTTCCCTTGTCAGTCGTGACTCTTATTACAGCTCAAATCAATTCTTGTGTTGGCGTACAAGTCTCTTGAAAATCGTAAGAGTATGTTGTATGTAGAGTGGCCATTTTTACCTGCAGATGGAATGAATTATTAGCTCTGCGGTGTCATGTCTCGTATGATCAAACCTCTGTAGCATCCCTAGATTCACCTCGACGTGATCCATTGGTCTTTTCCTCGTCCTCTATCTACCAATGACCTCTCACCCAGACGCCTATGCAAAGAACGAAAAACATTGAGATTTTGGATGAGCTGCATTATCATACAACTTGGGTAGCATGGTTAATTAAAATAGATTATGTATCAAAGTTTAGGTTATGCAGAATCTCGGGGAACCATGTCTTTGGAATACAAATAATTCGTCACGTTCTAATCGCTGACGGCACAAAACCTAAATTTTAACATTAATCATTTGTGTAGGTTAGAGCGTAATGAAGGACATATATATTGTGTTTCTTTATTCAATGCGAGGTCATAGAAAATCTGGGCATGGTAATAATCTTTTATTACACTATCGTATTTCCTTACATAAAAACAAAGAGAACTAAACTGCCCCCGCGTAGGAGTAGTAGAGTTGAGGGGCTTAGTATTACATGAATATAGGGCCCATTAAAACATGCCATGTGTACATGGTAATTTAAAAAGGTTCCCTTCATGAGCTTTCTTTTTAAATAAGACAAGAATATAGTTTTCAAAGAGAAAGATAATATTTCCATATTCTAAAAAGGGAGGAGATAGATTAATTTTTATAAAACTATTCTTAAGGATGAAAGTTTAGTAATAATAGAAATTCTTTAAAAAGAAAAGAGCTAAACTTATCCTTATTCGTTTCTTTCCTTTCTTTTTTTTAAAAAAGGAAAAATAATAACGTGTAATATGTAGATGAATTAATATATAATTATTTGTATGAGATATTCTTTAATATTATTATTTTTAAATGTTTTTTTTTTTAGGTAATATATATATATATATATATATATATAAATAAAGGTAAGTAAATAAATTAATTAATATTAGATAGAAATAAGTTGATAAAAGAATTAATAATTAAAGTAAATTATAAATATTTTATCAATTCTTGTATTTAAAATTTTCAAGTTCAAGCACAAATTGTGAATTAACATTTATATCGTCAAGGTGACTAAAGGGGATAGGGCTATCTGGTAAAATACTATTTTGTCAATGAATCCTTAGGGTTCTAGTAAATCAAATTGATAATATTATATGCTCCCCCATGTGAGGACATGGAGGTCTAACAAGGAATTTAACTTTTATGCAAAAGTGGGCCTCAACTTTTGAATGGTAGTTAGATTCTAGTAAACCCTTTGGTTGGAGCTCAACCCAAATTATTATTTTTGTACCCTTACCCCGCTCTCAAGCACCGTGACAGTAATGATGTTGCATGAACAACCTCACCCGATGTGCATTGTAAGTGTCCTACACATGTATGGTTGTAAATTTTAGTATTTTGTAACTTGGTTTCAAAAAAAAAAATTGTTAGTTGTGTATTTGCTTGAGTGTAAATTATGGGCATTACATCTACCAAATAAATGCTCCAAGGACACTAATCCTTTCAGAATTTTGTTTCCCTTTAGTTGGATAATCTTTGTCTCTTTTTCATCAGGGCAGTGATATCACCTTCTAGAACATCTCCACTTTTATCATCACTACCTTCAAAATAAATGTGAGAAAAAGCTTCAGCTTTCTCCAAAAACTCAATAATTTGTTGATCATTATTGAAAACTTGCCAATTATTGACATTATCAAGAAAACTAGGTTTGTACACAATTTCAATTCTATATGGCTCATCTTTAAAGTCTGGATGAGGAAAAATTAGTGACACTGAGATTGCTAATGAGTCAGCCCTAGTGTTTTTCTCCCTTGGAATAGACTCTATAGAAAAAGCATCAAAATCTTCTATACAATCCCAAACTTTGTTCCTATAATGTTTAAGCCGACTATTCTTCACATTATAAATTTTCCTCACCTATTTCACACCAATTTTGCATCTCCTATAACCCTCAACTGTTTGATACCTTTCTCCTTATCCATACTTAGACCAAGCAATAGAGCTTCATACTCAACCATGTTATTAGTATTTGCAAACTCTAATTTGAAAGAAAAAGGAAATTTATAACCATCAGGGGAAATCATAACTACACCAGTGCCTAACCTTATATTAGCACAACTTCCATCAAACTCTAATCCATAATTCATTGATTAAATCAGGGCTGATAAGGTTTGGAACTTCTCCATGATCAGAAGTGCACATGTATGTTCCTGGTCCTATTTCAACAAACAAAATGTCTGCAGTCGGATCTCGACTTTAAGATAGTGAATTTCACTTTAGGTTAAGGATTCAGGCGTATCTTCTTTCCCTCTAGAGGTATCAAGGCATGAGAGCAATCCATTTTTATTTCTCCACCTAAGTCATTACAAAAACTTCTACTGAAAAGCATGCCATAAATAGCTAGAATATCAACAACCAATATGGTCAATTTTAATCTCTTTTTGGGAAAAGTGGCTAGGGCTACTTGGGAATCCTTGATTTGGCCTATGATAGGGACTAGTGACCCATCCATGGAATAATATTTTACTTGGGAGGAGGTATAAGAAAAACCTAAAGCTTTAGCTATCTAAGTAGGCATTACATTTTTAGATGGTCCATAATCAATAATACCATTACTCAATTTGAAACCAACAATGTACAATGATATATAAAAAGGTTCTGGTTTCATGAATAGGTTTTGTGAATTTGAATATTTATTGATAGTATTGGAAGAAACCTGATTCTTAAGCAAAATTTCATTTTTATTAGAGGTTTGAGCATTACACTGAGGTGGTAAGGACTCTTGCTTAACGTATCTGACCAACCTATCTAATTTTCAGGATTGAGTCTCAAATATTCAACCTGTGAAATTTGGATTTTGGTATTCTTACAAGACACAACTATATAAAATGAACTAGAAGGGAGATTTGTATAAAATGAAGATGATGGTACCTCTTCTGACACACTCTTAGGATTTGTTTTTTCTTTCCTTTTCTGCTTGGTCAAAATATACTTCGGGGTTGAAGATGAACTACTGTGATCAGCTTTGGCATGTTGTGCTCTAGTGAAAATAACACAATTAGGATCATCAACTCTGACATAAACATCTTCTCCATCTTCCATTTTTTATACAAATTCAAAGAAATTCATACTGGAATCATTGGATGAACCAGGTTCCTCTATATATGGTTCCACAACATGTTCATTAGTCGAAATCATTTGCATGTATCTAATCATTTCTGGATAGGTAGCTCCATCATGGTCCAAAGTTAAGTGAAAGTTACAATGATTTCCTTTATTTGGAGGAGGGGGACCTTCAATTGCCAACCTTTGATGAGGAGCAACCAATAATGGGGTTTTGTTAGGAATTCCTTGATAATTCCTTGACATATCTTGATAAGGTGTCTGCAAAGAACTCTTAGGCATCTGTATCTTTATAAATTGATTATATCATTAGCCATTATCTAAATGACTGGGTCAATAGAATTCACTGGTGATGGTCTCCCAGTTTGTAATTCCTTCTTCCATTTCCCAGAAATAATCAAGTCATCCTTTATCGATATGGCCCTGGTTTGGGCATCAGTGGAACCTTCTCTTTTGATAATGAAACTCATGTATGGTGGAAGAGTGTTTATGAACATTGCTTTCATCAATTCTACACCAAGTCTCATATTAGCAGAAATTCTAATATTTAACTTATCAAATGTGGCTACAATATCTCTCATCGACACATGAACTTCATTTTTCATCAAATGTAGTTGAGTAACCAAAACTTGATCATCTTCTACAGACTTAAATATGTTCTCGAACCTTGTTCTTAAGGAATCCCAATTATTGATAGCACCATTTTGGAGGGAATAAAATCAGTAAGCAAAAACATCTATCAAGGATTCTGCAAAAAGCCTCATAGCAACATCCTCATGTTGTATTGCAAGAATGGAAGAAGCCACAAATAAATCCCTTATGTCCTCATCAGGAGAGACTTTCCCATCTCCAATAAACTTAGGTATGACCTTTTTTGAACCTCTAGGAAAATCATGTAGTTTTAAGGGACCTATCGCGGCTCCCCATGGAACTGGTTGAGCCATCATTGGAGGAACTAAAGAAAAAATTACTTGTGTAGGGAGGGTGGTACCACATAAAAAATGAATTTGAAGAGATATCTTCTAGACTCCATATACAGTAGGTTTCATAAGAGGAGGAGAAGATGGTCTACTAATAGTCTTGACTTTTTAGGTAGGTGGGAAATATGAAAAATCGACCATTTCTAGGAACTCAAAATGGTCATCTATAATCTCTTTTTTCTTATCACTCCTAGTATATCTTTTTGAAGCCAGATTTCAGATAGGATACTGATAGGCCGATGAAGTCACCAACTTTCATTTATTAATGATTTCAAGGAGGATTTCACCTATTATTCACTTGGTTCCTAGGGGCTTGTGTGAGAGGAGCTCTTACTCTTCTAACCGGAGGAGGAACATTTTCTACAAACATAATCTCTTGTGCATTCTCAAAATGCAACACATTTTCTCTAATAATATCTCCATGTTCTTCCTCTTCTTCTAATACTTCATTAACTTGGTGATATTGATAATTGGTTCTTCTTTGTTTCCAAGCAAGTAACCTGAGATAGGTAATTATATCTTCTTGATCTCCAACTAACTAATCTACATTAGGTTGAAGGACAAGAGCATTATGCCCTAGAAGAACCATTATTATTAACTATAGAGAAACTCATTATATAAAATTTATTTTTAGAATTACTCCCTAGTAGAGTCGCGGAAAATGTGTTAGTTAACATATTTATCACCTAACTCTATATTCTTATGGCCACAAAAGGTGATAAATGTAACCACATTTGAATTGGTAACATTACAACATTATAAACTACAAACCGATACTTTCCTTATTTTAAAAGGTGGCAGCTACCCTTATTTGATATTCAATGAATGATTTTTAAACTAGTGATACTTTTAGGGTATGTGCGGAATCATCATTGAAAAAGCAGGCCCTTAAGTGGCAAAAAATTCAAAAAAATTAGAGTTAGGAAACTTGACATAAAAATTTGAATAAGTTATCTATATTATTTCAAAAATATGTAAGAATATAATCTGTAGCAAATTGAATGTAGTTTCTAAACTACTAGGTTTATTTTTTAAAGAAATCTATTTGATGAAAATTTGAAATTTCAATGTAATAGTACTTAAATTTGGAAAAAATAGGAAGTAGGTGTTTGTCACCACCCTAACCACAATAAAATGATAATATTTTTTTATAATATTTTAGAAATAAGTAGAGGACTCATGTCCGGATGTGATGCATATTTTTTTATAACTTTTTCTAAGTAAATAATTAATTATAAATTTTTAATTACATTTTAAAAAAAATATAAAAACTTGTATGTCTAACCACCTTAACTTGGTCAAAACTTCATGAAATTCATTTTTTCTTTTTAATCCTATAGTATGTGAATCATATAATGTGATACCATTTGAAAGCTATAGATATTTTTCAATCAACCTATCAATCAGGACTTTATTCATAATTCAAATAGAAAATGAATAATAATTATTTAGTAAATTCAAAGTAAAGCATAATTTATACTGGTGGAAAGCAAAGAATATCCTTTAAAAACCCTTTTCATTCCATCAATTTTTGGTAAAAAAAAAGTCATCAGCCACATAGCCTACAAATACCCATCATATTG
Organism: Sequoia sempervirens; assembly: GCA_007258455.2. Lineage (NCBI taxonomy): Eukaryota > Viridiplantae > Streptophyta > Pinopsida > Cupressales > Cupressaceae > Sequoia > Sequoia sempervirens. The sequence continues at coordinate 371,386,621 of VDFB02105785.1, forward strand.
CCACTTTTTGGCCCATCATGATCCTGGACATACCCTTTAACCAGAAAGCTTCAAAGGCATTTATCAACTTCATGCAATAAGAAATAAAACTCCTTAAGAAAAGATAACAATTAAAACAATATCACTACAAAATTCTTATTCACAGATAATAACACCACAACAATACAAGATATCTCATCCATCATCCCAATAATAGATAACACACTAGCAAATATTCAGTATAAATAGAATGAATTCATACACCATAATTCAAATATTACACATGCATAAACTTCACCAATGCCTTCTATATCAAAATAATAGATAATAGCCAAAATAACAAAGTTTTCTCTAATGAGTAAATCAATGTTTTCCCAAAAGATCCAAATCACATCAGTTGAATCCATATTTAAACATAGAAAATGTCTTTGGTAATGGTTTCTTGAAAGTAACCGTACCGAAAATTAAAAAGAAGTTTTAACTTAAAAGAGACAATTTTAAAGAAAGTATTTGAAATAATAAAATAAAATATGCATTAGTCCCACCTGCTTCAACTTCATCAGCTTCTGTTTCCTCAATTCCTTCTTGTTGAAAAAACCTTTCTTCTTCCTTCATTATTGCCTTGTACTCCCTGCACCTAGTAATGATTTAAAAAATATCTCTGCTACCCAGTTTTAGTGTGATCTAAAGCTTGGTTCTCCATTTTCAGAGGGAAAACTTAGACTCATTCAGAGTGTTAGACCTCCTTTCTTTTTAAAAGTTTTAAGATAGAGCTCCAACCTCCCAAGCTTTGAGAAAGATTCCTTAGTCATTCTAGCAAGATCTGCTACTTCCTTGTTGAAGATTTCTTTGAATTTCAAACATATTTCCTTTGTGTCTAGAATCTTCTCATAAAAAAAATCCATTATTTTCACTTGCACCTCATAAAAATTTCCTTTCATTTTTCCTAACATATCCAAATACTTTTCCAGTACTTCAGAGATTTCTTTCACCAAGTCATCATGTATGCTTAATTTCCATTTAAGTAAATTAGGCCATGAAGGATCTAATTCCTTGGGATCACTAACAATTTTTTCATTGATCAACTTCAATCGATCCACATAAATGAATTCTTTCATTTCTTCTGAAAGCACATAAATACTAGTTTGATCTTTCCTAATCTATTGTAGTTCTGCTATCAACCCTTCCCTTTTATAAAAAATATGAGTATAGGAAATCATAGATTTACTAATGAAAAGTACAACTTCCTACGATAACTCTTCAATCCACTCACTGGAATCCTTGGAGTAATTTAGGTTTTTTCTAATCAACTACATCACAAACTCATCAATAACTCTCCCTTGGGAACTAGAAGCTTTAGGAGAAAAAAAGGGAGAAACTATAGAAGAGATAAAGTTTTTGAAATCCAAAACCTATGATTTCAATTTTACCCTTTCCTTTCTATCTTCGTTTACTCGCTTGGCTAAAGCTTTGACTAAGTAACTTGAATGATATACATCACTCTCAAGTGTTTCGGGACCCATGCAAACATGTATAATTTTATAATCAGTTGCAGTTATCTTATCATCATCCACAACTTTTAAAGGTTATGCAATCTCTAGTATTTGATTACCTCAAACAAAGTCATCCAGTATTCTTGACATTTTCTGAGCTTTCTTGGGTCTTGAAGAAGATTGGAGCAATTTTACCACTGTATCTACTCTGACAGATGTTGTGGGAGTGTATTTTCTCTTCTTTTCCACTACCTTCTTCAGTCACACTGGAGAATTTTCTATTAGAATAGAACCTTTATCACTTTGAATGACTTCCTTGGACTCAATAAGAACAATTGATATATTCTCTATAGGAGGAGAAGGTTCTTTAGACAAGGGTGGGAAAGTATTATCTTCAACAATTTTCCTAAAAATATTATCAAAATCTTCTAGTGCAGGTTTTATTTGGATAGTCTTCTTTTTAAGAGTAAGTGTAGATGGGCTGTCTTGTTCACAAACTGACTTCAATTTAGCTGACTATTTAGGTTTTTCACCATGACCCCCAGATTGTGAATTAGCACTAGAAGACCCGGTGGCTATTCTTGCTAATGATGTACTTCCAGTGAGTACCTAACTAGATCCCTACTCATTTTTCTAAGATTATTTTGGTTCATGAACAGAACCAACAGCCTTACGCCATTTTCCTTCTAACCAATCTTGAGTCCTTTTGAATATTGGCTTAGCCTATGCACTTATATGTAAAACTTCATCTTTACCCTAGTCCACTCTAGGATGTGATTTTTCAGGAAAATTCTCATATTTGGGGTCAAGAACCACCAAATCATCAGTCACATTTTAAGGAATTTTGAAAGAAAGAACAAAGGTTTGTATCTGGTCAAGGGTTAACCTCATATGATCTCTCTTGAACACTTCATTTTCATTAGTACAATCCTCCCATAAATCCTCAATTGAGGGTTGGTGTTGATATGAGCAAGAAGTGTACAAGTTTCATTTTACAAAGCCCTTGCTATCAAAATTAGTTCTCACAAACAAGTATTGGAGATTATATTCTTTAAGAATTTTCTCAACACCTTTAGCCATTTGATTGTTTTTGCTCGAGAAGGAAAGAGTACCTAATGGGAATGTATACCCCCATTTTCCCATATTCATTTATTTTATATTCACTATGGTCATTTGTCTACAAACTTCCAAAAATACCAAAAAATCTTTGGGATACTTGGGCAATTTAAGTGGGGCCTTTTCATAACCTTCTATCCTAAAAAAAGAAAACCTTTCAAAATGGATGTAAAAACTTCCAAACTTCAACACCAAATATTTTGACTTAGGGGAAAAATGCATTTTAGGGTTTCCATCCAATTTTCTTACAGCCTCCATAAAAAATGTGTCATTAACAAGACAATATTCTCCCATTCCAACCTACTTGGTGAAATGTGGACAACATTTATATACGAGCATGCTAGAAGTTGGTAGAACTTTGGGTTTGAACTCTAGCCAAAAATATCTCTGACTCGTAATGATATATATCAAACAAGAACACATATGAAAAGTGGTAGTCTTTTGAAAATTGACTAATTGTTCATGCAGATGGAAGAAAATCATCCTGTATCAATCAATAAACACATCATCATCATAGATAACTAAAATAAACTGGAACATCTAGTCTTTGAACAATTCAATTTGTGCATTCCTGACAATACAGTGAAGCAAAGCAATGGCATCAACAATTTCCGCTTTAAAATGCACCCTTTTAAGTTTACTAGGTAACTGGGACTTGCCTCTTTTCTCTAATTTTAACCACCCTTTGGCCATAGAATTTTTACACCAGGCTTCATTATCCTTGAAGAATTCATTAGTTGCTACAGTAGACATTTCTTTTCCAGGTTCCTTCTCTAGAATTCTCAATGTCTGAGAAATGACTTCAAGGGAGATTTTAGCAACAATGGTCCCGTCCACAACCTTAATTTCTTAGGTTTTAGGAATGTACCTTCTTGCGCATGCAGCAGTTAGGTCTACACTTAGCATAGCTTCTAGAAAACCCTCGGTGTGAACCTTTGTGTCTACAATAGACTTTTCTTTACTATCCAAATGTGCCCAAAACTCTTCCAACTAAAAAAATTCCTATCTCTATATCTCTCACACCGAGCTAGTGATTTTCAATTTCAAACTGCATGAGCTCACCATGCCGAGGGAAACACTTGAATTCCTGAAGAAATAATTAAAATAGTTAGAATTATAGACGAGGCTTTAAAAAATAAGTTCTCACCACCTTAAGCCATGTAAAATGACAAGATGTGCAATTGGTGCTGAATTAATACAACACTTTATTTTATTTCATAGTAATGAATGTTAGGATTTAGGTGTCATCAACCTTGTAAATCCTTTATTTTATTATTCTCCTAAAGTGTTTTTTACATTTACCAATAAGAGGTGAAATTGTTTGACCAACAGTGGTGAAAGAGACTATATAAATGCAGTGTTACTATTACCATTTATCCTTTTGGAAAAGGACAAATTAGCTAGGCGTCCCACCTTGGAATCTTCTAAAATAAGGTTGTTGGGTCAAAATAGGATGTTGTAAGAGAATCTATGACATGCATGCAAGTTTTCATAAGACGCTATGATAGTATGACAGATTCCCTATGACAGAATATGCTATTTTTAGACCTAGGCACCCATGCAGGAAAGACGCCTTATGATAGCTGTAAGAGCATTTGTAAGAGGCTATTTTTGGTATTTTTTGACCATTTCATGGAGGGAGGCATGGGTTTTTCTAGGTGGTATTGCTGTCTATTTTTTGGTGAAACCATGGTGATTTTCATCCTCACAAATCTCTATAAATTGGGGCCTTGAGCTAGTGTTATTAGAATTAAGTTTTGTAGGGTAACAAGGTGTTGCTGGATTTACAGGGAATGATAAGAGAAGTCTATTGCTGAATGTAATATTAGAGATTATCAATAATATACTTTCCTCTCTTTCGGTGGTGGATTTTTTTTTCCCTTCGGGTTTCTCCACGTAAATCTATTGTTGCATGTGTTATGATTTTTCTATCTCTCTCTCATTCTTTCTTCACACTAAGGCTAAGGTTAATCTACATTTTTCAGATATGCATTCACACATTTAAGTTCATATTGCAAGATTTCTTCACCATGTTTTTCAACATTTGGTATTAGAGCTAACAATTTTGTTAAGGAAGGGACGCTTTCCTCTTAGAGTGTTGAAGGTTTTTTGCTGCAGTGGGAGCTTTTGTGTTGTGGGTTTTGAAAATTTGTGAAAGATTGCATACCATGGCCTCCACCTCTCATCTAGATATTGAGAAGTTCAATGGAACTGGTTACGAGATGTGGAAGTTGAAAGTGGAGGACCTTCTTGAGGAAAGAGATCAGTGGTTACCAGTTTCAGTTGAAAAGAAGCCATCTACTTCGACCTTGCCGGATGAAGATTGGAATAAGTTAGACAAGAAGGCTTGAGGGACTATTCGGTTGTGTCTCATAAATTTTTTCCTCCTGAATGTCTCTTCAGAAGACACAACATACAAGCTTTGGAGGAAGATAGGTGAAATCTACCAAACTAAGAGTTTGTCTAACAAGTTGTATCTGAAAAGATGTTTGTATTCATTAAAGATGAAGGATGGTGAATCTATTGCTGAATATTTGAATGCTTTTAATTTGATTATAAGTCAGCTTGTGTCTATTGATGTTAAAATAGAAGATGAGGATAAATGCATCTTATTGATTTTCTCTTTACTAGAATCTTGGGAAAATTTAGTTATTGCTATAACAAGTGGTGGTGTAGAACCTAAATTGGATACTATTATTCCCATACTTCTTTCAGAGGAGATGAGGAGAAAGACCATGCACAAAGGCTCCCAAGATGACTTGCATGTGCGAGGTAGGCCCAAGGAGAAAGAGCCTAAAGGGGATAAGAAGAAGGATAAGTCTAAAGGATGATCTAAGATCCCTAGAAAGAGTAGAGTGAAGTGTTGGAACTGTGGTAAATGGGGACATGTGAAGAAGGAATGTAGAAACAAGAAAAAGAATGTAGATTCCTCCACGGAAAAGTCCTCTAATAATGGTGATTCTAATGCTTTGATTATTTCAGCTAACACAATTTGTAATGATGCTTGGCTTATTGATTCAAGTGCTTCCTTCCATATGACTCCTCATAAGGAGTGGTTTTCTACATACAAAGAATATGATGGAGGAGAGGTCTTCATGGGTGATAATAGATCACAAAAGGTTATTGGTGAAGGAAAGGTAAAGTTGTGTTTCAGTGATGGGAGCATTAAAACCCTTGATGATGTTTTACATATTCCAGGACTTACAAAAAGTTTAATTTCGGTTTCCAAGTTGAATGATTCTAGGATGCATGTGACATTTGACAAGTCTGGTTGCAGGATGGTAAGGGGAAGTTTGGTGGTTGCTAGAGGATCTCAGATAGGGAATTTATTTATTCTACATGCCTCTACTTTTGGTAACTCCTCTTTTGTAACTAGAACTGAAAGTGCATGTATGTTGTGGCACCATAAATTGGGTCACATTGGTGAAAAAGGTCTTAGGACCATACTTGATAAGAAACTAGTCGACGGTATTTCTAATTATTCTATTGGTAAAAATGATTTCTATGAGGATTGTGTGTTTGGTAAAAAAAACATGTCATCATTTCCTAAAAGATCTAATAAAGCTAATGGATTGTTAGAACTTATTCATTCGGATGTGTGTGGTCTAGTGGATATAGATTCTTTGGGTAGATCTCGTTATTATGTTTCCTTCATTGATGATTACTCAAGATATACTTGGATTTATTTTATGCATACAAAATATGAAGTTTTCACCAAATTTAAGGAATTTAAGGCATTGGTTGAAAAGAAAACAGATTATAAGATAAAAGTATTGAGATCTGACAATGGGGGTGAATATTGTTCTAAGGAATTTGATGAGTTTTGCAAACATGCAAGAATTGTTAGGCAAAAGACTACACCTTACACACCCCAACTAAATGGGGTAGTAGAAATAATGAACCATACATTAATGGAAAGAGCTAGGAGCATGTTAAGTAGTGCTAAGTTAGAAAAATGCTTTTGGGAAAAAGCTGTTGGTACTGCTTGTTATTTAATTAATAGATCTCCTTGTAAAGCTCTTGTTGATAAAACTCGTTATGAAATGTGGTTGGGTAAAAATCCTTTAGTTTCACATTTAAGGGTCTTTGGTTGTGAGGCTTTTGTTCATGTGCCTCAAGAGAAGCAGTCTAAATTGGATCCCAAATCTCAGAAATGCATCTTTATAGGTTATGGTGAAAATGTTAAAGGTTATAAACTTTGGAATCCACTAACATGAAAGATGATATTTTCTAGAGATGTTATTTTCAGGGAATTTATAGCTAACTTTGAAGATGTGCAACCGAAGGAAAATTCAAAGACAATGCATTTTGAAACTAAGCAAGAAGATGCACATGTGGAAGAACAGAGAGATGGACAAGAAGATGGAGAAGAAGAAGATAGTTTTGATGAATCTGTTGTAATAGAAGAAGTTGAAAACAATGAGGATGAACATGAGGAGGAACCTCTTATTCCACCTTTGAGAAGATCTACAAGACAATGAAATCCAGTTGATAGGTATAGCCCACCTGATTTTTGTTGTAAATTTGCTTTGTTATGTATTGATGGTTAACCTAGATCATTCAGGGAGGCTCTCTCTTTAGAAGAATGTGAGTCTTGGATGTAGGCCATGCATGATGAGATGATGTCTTTGAAAAACTATGACACCTAGGATCTTGTTAGTTTTCCCAAAGGAAGAAAGGCCATTGGTTGTAAGTGGATATATAAAAAGAAGTTTGGTGCAGATGAAAAGTTGGAACAGTACAAGGCAAGATTAGTGGCCAAGGGCTACTCCCAGAGAGAGGGACTTGATTTTGGTGAAATATTCTCTCCTGTTGCTAAGTTAACCTCTATTATATTTAATTTATCCATTGTTGCTACTTATGATTTAGAAATAGAACAAATGGATGTTAAAACTGCTTTCTTGCATGGGGATCTAGAGGAAGAAATTTATATGCAACAGCCTGATGGTTTTGTTGTGAAAAGAAAATAACACTTGGTTTGTAGGTTAAAAAAGGTCTCTATATGGTTTGAAACAGTCATCTAGGATGTGCTACTAGAAGTTTGATGCATTTGCATTAAATATGGGTTTTGTTAGAAGTGATGAGGATCACTGTGTTTATTTTAAAGTTATTGATGATCATATACTGATTATTGTCTTATATGTGGATGATATGTTGTTCATTGGTAACAATAAGGCAATGATTAGGGAACTTAAAACTCAACTTTCTGGCACATTTGATATGAAATATTTAGGGGCTGCTGAATATATTCTTGGGATGGAAATCATTAGGGATCGAGTTCACAGAAATCTTTGGCTAAGTCAAAGTAAGTATGTTAACACTATTTTGCAAAGGTTTAATATGCAGGACTGTAAACCAGTAAATATTCCATTTCCTATTGGTACTAAGTCGAGTTTAGACATGTGTCCTAAATTGGATGATGATATTGATGAAATGTCTAAAGTTCCTCATGCTAGTGCTTTCAATAGTTTAATGTATGCAATTGTTTGTACTAGACCAGATATAGCCCAAGTAGTGGGAGTTTTAAGCAAGTTTATGTCTAACCCTGGTAAAGAACATTGGACTTTTGTTAAAAGGGTATTTATATATTTGCAAGGAACTTCTGATTACTATTTGGTTTATCATGGCACTGACAATATTGATAAGTCATTGGAAATACAGGGTTTTGTTGATGCAGATTGGGTAGGTGACTTGGATAGTCGAAGGTCCACTAGTGGCTATGTGTTTACTTTGTTTGGAGGAGCAGTGGGTTGGATGAGTAAAAGACAACCTATAGTTGCTTTGTCTACCACTGAAGCAGAGTATATGGCTGCTACACATGCCTCTAAGGAGGTAGTTTGGTTACAGAGACCTAGTAATGGTATTGGTTTTGATTGTACGATAGTGAGGATCGGATGTGATAGTCAAAGTGCCATATGTTTGGCTAAAAATCCTATGTATCATGCTCGTACTAATCATGTTGATGTTCAATATCACTTTGTGTGAGAAATGGTTGAGAATGGACAAGTCTTGATTGAAAAAGTTGACACTTTGCATAATGTTGCAAATTCTCTTACGAAGCCAGTTACCACGGAAAAGTTCTCTTGGTGCAGAAAGGCCATGGGCCTTGATCACTATACTTAATTCTATGTATTTGTATCTCTATGGGTGTAATTTACAATGTATGATGTCAAGTGGGAGAATGTTAGGATTTAGGTGTCACCAACCTTGTAAATCCTTTATTTTATTATTCTCCTAAAGTGTTTTGTACATTTACCCATAAGAGGTGAAACTATTTGACCAATAGTGGTGGAAGAGACTATGTAAATGCAGTGTTACTGTTACCATTTATCCTTTTGGAAAAGGACAAATTAGCTAGGCATCCCACCTTGGAATCTTCTAAAATAAGGTTGTTGGGTCAAAATAGGATGTTGTAAAAGAATCTATGACATACATGCAAGTTGTCATAAGATGCTATGACATTATGACAGATTCCCGATGACAAAATATGCTATTTTTAGACCTAGGCGCCCATGCAGGAAAGATGCCTTATGACAGCTGTAAGAGCATCTATAAGAGGCTATTTTTGGTATTTTTTGACCATTTCAAGGAGGGTGGCTTGGGTTTTTCTAGGTGGTATTGCTGCCTATTGTTTGGTGAAACCATGGTGGTTTTCATCCTCACAAATCTCTATAAATTAGGGCCTTGAGCTAGTGTTATTAGAATTAAGTTTTGCAGGGTAACAGGGTGTTGCTAGATTTATAGGAAATGATAAGAGAATTCTATTGCTGCATGTAATATTGGAGATTATCAGTAATGTACTTGCCTCTCTTTCGGTGGTGGAGTTTTTTTTCCCTTCGGGGTTTCTCCACGTAAATTTGTTGTTGCATGTGTTATGATTTTTCTATCTCTCTCTCATTCTTTCTTCACACTAAGGCTAAGGTTAATATACATATTTCAGATTTGCATTCACACATTTAAATTCAAATTGCAAGCTTTCTTCACCTTGTTTTTCAACAATGGAAACCCTAAGGTTTGCTTTCCTTGTAGAAATATTGATAAGACATCTCTCGACCGTACTGTACACTTTATTAAATGAAAAAATGGTGTCTTGAAACCTACAGAACAATCAAAAAACTCCTTTCTCACTATGACATGAAACTTCACAACCTAAAGTCAGGAGTTACAAAGTTTTTAGAACCTACGATTCATTGACAACACACTTGATGTGACAAAGGATAATAAGTCGGGTTATCAGAAAGTTAAGAAAAACACAAATCGGATGACATAGGAAAAAAACAAGGAGTGTCAAAAAACTAAGTTTCACAAGTAGGTGAACACATGAAAAAAATTTAGAAACTTAGTGAAACCTGCGACAAAGGCCTTTATCCTAAGCGGGAAATGAGAACAAGGGGACATAAATTAAAGACATGATACATAGTATATTTATGAGGAACAAGGATCAAATAGATAGAATGGAGATGTAGATCACAAATATGGCTACCACATATGATCCAATGCAAGATAAGGATGGTGTCATAAGGGCACATGTAGAGAAACTGCATTCCCAAATAGAAGAAGTACAAGATTAAAGGTTAGATAAAAAAATTACGAGAAGTAGTGAGCTTAAGGTTAGCCTCACTAACTGGGATTCTATTAGAAGCAAATGGTGTTTCACAAAAGAATCATTTGCCATCTTCTTTGGAAGAAGTAGAAGAAATTTATGTGTAATTGGTAAGTCAAATCTAGATCATGACCTTTGCAAAGAAATAGTGGGATACCACCCTATCTCAATTGAAGTCAATCTATAATAATATACTTCCATTAGGTTAAATTTGAGTATGTCTTGATGCAAGGCACAATTTTGTGGTAGTTATTTTGAATATAATGTAGTATTTGGAAGATAATACTTAGATGAAGCATAAATTTTTATATTAAATTGCCATCATACAAATGTATAAAGTGAGAAGACTGAAGAATATAACCATTTCTCTATAGTCATATCCTTTTGGGACTAAATGGTGCTATCTCTTAGGGAGATTTTATATTTTTGAGGATGAATAGTAGTAGGCCATTTCCTTTTACCTTTGATGTCAAAGGGGGAGAGAAAATGGATCATTTGCTAAGTGTTTCCATCAATGACAAAGTGGAATATTGTTACAAATGTGTTGTCAATGTGTTGTCATTGATGTCAAATTATGTTATTATTGCAAATGCTAGAATTTAATGAATAATTGTGATGATGTTGATTAGTATCATATGTACCTAGTTTTACCCTATCTTCTAAAGTTCATGGATTTATGAATAATGTATAACTACATATATTTTATGTTGAAATATTTTACATGGGGTATGAAGAAAATTGTATAAGTACTCAAACTATTAAAGGCACAAAAAATTGCATCTTAGAAACTCAGTCAAATAATCCACATTTCTTTGCAGATGAACTAGTGGCCTTGTAAATTATAGGATAAATCAAGATATCTATAAGGTATGTATGATCCAATTTTTAGTACATAAGTGTTACCACAATGTTTTTCCAGTGTTAGAAGAATATGAACAAATCATTTTTAGTGAATGGTTTATGGAGGTAGAACGAATTGTCTCTGCACTCCACCACATCATCTTATTTGGATCTATGGTTTTGTATTTATATTCATTTAAATAGTTTCCTTGTTTAGTTCAAGTTTCATGTGATTTGGTTCACCACCAATGATTCTCCATGTGACAGTGTGTTGTCTGTAATAAAAAAAATTGGAAGGTTGATAATTGGTGATATAATTGCTTGTGTTAGCAAGTAATTTCCTAAAACTTAGTAAAGAGGTTATGATAAGTATGGTTGGCTCTCATCGTGTTCTCTAAAAGATCTACAAGTTAATATTTTGTCTTCTCCTACACTATAGTTCATTTGAAGTTGATATATTTGAGTCTTAAGTGTTTGCACCAACATGAAATGATCTAAATTGATAAAAGGCATGTTTACAATTGTTTGGCTTGGCATATAGTGTTCATAACATGGTCCACATGATTTTGTTTTACCTCTCTAGTACTATTTTTGGTCCAAAGCCAATATGAAGAGGGATAAATGTCTGCTAAGCTAACTCGACATGTTGAGATGGTTGCACCAACTATTTGGAAGTGTACGAAAGTGTAAAGGAAGGGATTCACTACTCTTGAGTCTCAAGATAAATAGAGTCTACATGGAGTGAATAGCCCTTGATTACCTCAAAGTACAAAGCTCAAACTTGACAAAGTATATACTGGAGAATTTTTTTTTGATGAGTAGACAACTATCTATATTATTTTAAAGATAAAGATACATATTCACAAAAAAAGGATGGGTGGTAAAAAGGAACACCCCAAGAGTCAAATGGGTAGCACCAAGAAAAACCAATAGATCACATGGGCCAAGCCCATAAGTCCAAAATTAAAAAGTAAATAAAAAGATCATTAAGCAGCTAGATCAGTGCCAGTAGGACTAGGAGGGTCTTTGTCATCTAAAATTTTCCCCCATAAATCAACAGGGTCTGGAGTGATGTCAGGAGGAGGACCCCAACCATCATTATCATCTTTTTTCTCTTTATCTTGATCCTCACATCGGGGTGAGATTTCAAGTGCCAAATGCAAAAAACTTTTACTAGGAACTAGCCATCTAGAGCTAGAGGCAAGAGGGTTATTAGAGGGCCACGCAAAACTAGCACCACCGCTCCCTGAAGCACCACTAGAAGGCTAGCCGGTGGCAGAGGAGAGCAGTTTCACCAAGGAGTGTGAGAATCCTACTGAAGTGGAGGCTGGGAGTGGGGATGTGCAAAGCCACTCCGTTGTCGGCCCCTAGAGGGTGACTGGCTGCAGGAAGAGGTGGGAGAAGCGGGGACCCGAGCAATAGTACAAGGGGAATTACCCCAGTGGTCTAGGAGAACCTAAAGGTGAGCAACCTCAAGTGCAACTTTGTTAGCTTGCACCTAAACCTATAGAAGCACAATAGAAAAAATTATAGCTTTAGCATACAAAGATACATGAATATCCATTTGAGTATGAGAAAAAATGCAAGTATTTTTGTCTTTCCAAATATTGAAGAGAATTTCCACCCTAAAAGTGTGCCAAAGTTGGGTGAATTTTGTAGGAAATCTGGGAGAATCTCTTAGCAGCACCATATGCCAGGAGAAAGGATTTGGCCTAAAGGGCTGACAAAAGTCATGAATCCATGTCCAAAGCTATTGGACTCTAGGAAAAAACTAGAAAATATGCTTAAAATTCTTAGCTTTCCCACAAAAGGGGCAATGAGGGTTCTAGACCCCTGGGTGAACAAGCAACAACCCACAGGCAAGCCTTGGAAATGAATACACTAGGAAAAGTGGGAAAGTTTCAGCTCAACACTTGCAAACCAAGTGGTAGCAAATATTTTACGCCAGATATGAGTGGGAGATTGAAGAAGCCACCTCTAGTTCAAACTCTGAATCATAGGGAAATGTGGTGAAAGCCACCTATAACCAAGCTGAGGCTTTTAATTTCTAAAAGGGGTGTCTGGATACTATTTCCAGTCTTTCCACCAAGGTTTGGTCTCACAAATTCCAACCTTATGAAGCATCTCAATAGGAATAGAATTCATTGAATCACTAGACCCTCATAAGTAGTACGGTCCTAGTTATGAAGCTTGAACTGGGCATGAAAAACTTCCCATGGCATAATACACATGATGGGTCTATGAAATATTTGATGCAGGGTCAGGATACCCTTCTTGTGAAACCTGAGTTCCTTAAGCCAAGGTGACTTAACAACCGGTTGACCATTACAAGGAAAAAGAGGCAACCAACACATATTATGTTGGTTAAGAGAGAGCCCATCACAAAAGCTAGAGCCAGCCCACTAGAGCCAAGGTTTGATAGCCTCCTAGGTTTGTCAGATGCTTTTGGCCACAAATATCCCAACAATTTGGACTAGTTCTTACATGACTAGAAGGGTTTGAAAGCTAATTCCCTTCCAGGTAGGTCTATGGACAAGGAAGATAGATTGAATACCATGTCTGAGAAGAATTTTCCAAGCCTCATCCCTAGTAAGGGCATGAATAATCCATTTAACACATAGAGCAGTACCTTGTCATTGAGTGGAAAACAACCCAATACCTCCTAAGTCTCTGGGAAGGAAGTAAAATTTCCAAGCCACATGGTGAAACCCTCTATGAGACTCAAAGGAGGCCTAAAGAAAATCTCTAAGCAATTTCCCAAGCTAGCCATAGGAAGCTTTGGAAGGGGCCCAACAAGAAGAGTAATAAACATGGGTGGCCGCTAGAACTATGGAGCACACCTAAAATTTCCTTGCTAAAGAGAGGGGCTTGATAAACTAATAAGCAAGCTTTTGATAGACCCTAGAGATGACGACTTACTAGAGCTTGGTCAGGGATGCCTTAAAGACAAAGGGAATGCCCAGGAGCTAACAAAATTTCTCCTGGCCCAATCCACTTCCAACCATACTGTTGCAACCAAGGCTGAGAAGGAAAGATAGACTATCGGTAGCACAGAGTTTTGTGCCACTAAATGGCAAAGCTAGAAGCAAGACAAAAGGTATTAAGGAACTCATGAGCTGCCACAATGGAATCTTCTTCCTCTAGAAGAGTGAGGAATGAGTCATTAGAAAAATGAACATTAACCAGCTGAGCCTGAGAGTTGGGAAGATAAATTCCCTTGACATGCTACTGGAAAATCACATTGGCTAGGAGGTAACCAAAGCCCTCAGTTGCAAGAACATACAAAGAGGGGGCAAGTGGGCACCCTTTCTAAATGGAATGAAAGAGTCCAAAGGGAGAGGATTGGTGTCCATTGATGGTGATGAAAGCTAAGGCATCCACAAAGCATTCGAATTGATTGAATGAAGTTGGGCCCAAAACCCAAAGCTTGCAGCATAGAAAGAATAAACGACCATTCAATGTGGTCATAGGCATTGGAAAAGTCAATTTTAATGAACATGGCTTTTTGGTTTGAGCATCTGGCCCATTCCATGCCTTCCTAAACAACAACAATACTATCTAGAATAAATCTAGATTTGATAAACCTAGTTTTCTTTGGGCGCACAATCTAAGGAAGAAGATAACAGACTTTTAGAGCCAAAGCCTTGGTGATAATGTTGTAGGAGATATTGAGAAGTGTGATAGGTCACCAGTTGTAGATGTCTTCCAAGTCACCAGTCTTAGGTATAAATTTTATATGACCTTTGTTAATTAAGTTACCTAGAGAATTAGAATGAAAATCCTCTAAGTAAACATGAAGCAGATCTTGCCTAATGCAGTCCTACAGGGCCTTGTAGAATTCAGAAGGGAACCCATCAATTCTCAAGGCCTTGTCATCAACCATGGAATGGACAGCCTCTTTGAGATCATCAACTATTAATAGTTGATCACAAAAAAATTTCTAAGCCGAAGAAAGCTTATTTGGAACAATAGCAAGACAATCTTGAAGGGCTTGCTATTAGACAAGCATGGATTCCTGTGCATTGAAGAATTGCTCATAATGATGCACAAAGGCCTGGAGAATGTTAGGAAGCTCATAACGCACTTGAACACCATCTTTAATTTTTTTAATGCCCAGGGATGAGTGCCTGACATGAAGGGCCAAAAAAAATTCTTTGGAGGTACGATCACCAACCTTTAGCCAATGTAACCAGACTTTGATTTGTGCACCTCTAGTAGCATAGATGTATGCAACTTGTTTCTTATGCCATAATTATACCACCCTAACTTGGAATGATGGGGAAAAGGGGTTGGCCGCCAAAGCCTCAGTAGCTGAGTAGAGGTCGGCGGTGGTAGCCTCATAAGACCACCAATGAAAGATAGCCAGCTAATGCCCATAAATGTGAAAAAATATAGCCATGCGACTGATAGCATCATTCCACCAATTAATCTAGCCTATATGATTAACTGGCCTACACTCCAAATTCTAGACTCTACGAATGTTGGCCAGGGTAGGCTTGTGGAAAAGTAAGGACATATTTAGAAAAAAATGTGTTTTACACATGTGAGGTTGTTGAGTCTCCCATTCAATGCGAAAAGAAATGGGGAAGTGGTTAGACAAGGTCACATCCACTAATGACGTAACTGGAAGAGATGAGCTATCAAAAGAAAAAAAATATTGCAAAGAGATCATGGCACAATCAAGGTGCTTAAATATTCTATCAAATCTAGCTCTGTAATTACACCAAGGGTGCCAGAGAGAATGAGAATGGTGGCAACCAATATTGGGATCAAAAAGCCCCAATTTATTGCACATGTAAAACCACGCCTCTCTTTCACCATCTACCCATTTGAATGGAAAGGTGCCCTCTTTGTCAAATTCCATCTCAACCATATTGAATTCCCTACAAAATAACCAAGTAGCAACTGGCAATGAATCAACAATCCAATGCTATAGTAAAGAGCATTCCACAACATCATTACAAGCATAGATATTAATAATCCCAAAGGAATGATTATCAATGTTGAGAAGGATCCAGATGAGCCAATGAGTGGGGTCAGACTCATGGTCGAGCACACAAGAGTACCATTGTGGGGCCAAAAGGGTGATAGTTTTTCCATGCCTAGCATCATGAGTAGTACAAATCATTTTACTGGCTAGCCAAATAGAATGACAAGCTGCAACAAGCAAAAAGACAAAAAATTTAACTTCTTGGAGACAAAGCACTTCAATACTAGAATACTTACATACAATATCCCTGATACAATACTTCATGGAGAGGTCTGTTAGACCCTAAACATTCTATGAGAGGAAATTCATGAATGGAACTCCTCCATATTTTCGAAACCCGATTCCTCTTCATTCAGAGAAGAGAAATGATTCTTCAAAAATTCTAGTGGGACTGACATAATCTAGATGGAAGGAGAGGAAATCCTTTTCTTTTCATGAACATATTCCCCTTCTTCCATAGGAGGGGAAGGGTTGCGAGATAGCCTTTGAGCTCCCACCACAAGAGAAGGAACATTCAGTTGTGTTAGCATGGCAACAATTGGTCAAGGCATATCCTTTGGCCTAGGCTATTATGGAACATAATCAACTCCAACTGGAGCTCCTTTCCCCTTCAAAGAAGGGTTTGAAACATCTTTCACTGGTTCAGAGGTCATGTGAGCTGACCTAGAACCAGTGGACTTTTTCTTTCAGCTCATAATTGTGGTCCATGTTATATTAGGTTTGGCAGCAAAAGTAGCCACCGAACTAGGCTTTTGCACATCTCATGGCAGACAAGGTGTACAAGGTACTTCCAAAGGGAATTCCTTAATCTTGTGGTTGGCTGATTGAAACCAATAGCATGTGTTGGGCAGATTAAAATATGTGACCTTCTGGGTGTGTCAGAGAGCTACAATTTGGATATTAATGGAGTCTTTCAAATCTTGGGAAAGGTCCACTTCCACACCAACCCTTTTTTGGGGTTGGACTTGAAAGAACCTATCTAGCTCAATGCAAATAACCCTCCCTAGTGAGGAAGCTATATTATTCAAAAAAGGAACACAAGGCAAGGGTAAACTAGGAAATTCAATCCAGACTAGGACCCATAGCTTGGTGTCATCTGAGATAGCAAAGTCATGGGTCCATTCCTAGAAAACTAACAAAGAAGACCAGACATACTAGGGCACATGGGCTAAGATAGCCTACACATGATTGACCTTCATAAAGTGGAACAAAAAGAAACCCTTGGTTAAATTTTGGACCATATCAAGGCAGACCCCATGAGGCACCCAAGCCTTGTTAACCCATCCTTTAAGCACACTTTCAGGGGGAGTTCTCCCAACAAAATACCTGACAAGAGTGTATTGCTCAAGCTATTGAAAAGTAGTATCAAAATTTGGTAAAGGAAAAACCACATTAATTGGTGAATTAGAACACTTACCTCGTGAAAGACTTTCAGAAAAAATTTCTAGGGACGTTTGTTCAGAGGAGGAGCCATTGAGCAATGTCATTGAACTGCTAACACCAGCAACAATTTTTGGGTTAGAGGCAATTGAAGGCATATTAAAACAAAAAACCATAGTAAATGCAGTTGTACACACAAGAAAAGAGGGGTTTGCTACATAGGATGCATAGTATGATGCAAGAGGGGCCAAGGGTGACCACTGAAAACACAAAACCCTAGCAGAGCTCAGTTTCCAATTTTGAATAGCTAGATGAAATGAAATGCTAATCTATTAAGGGAAAGGACAATAAATTGCTAGGAAACAAAATCTAATGTAAAATTACAAGATACAATTTATAAAAATAGAAAGTTTAAAATCATATTTTTCCCTCAAAAGGGAAAATCCTTGGTCATGGATGATAGCGTGCCATGGGGATGTTTGTGCCTTGTGTTTTCATCCCTATTAGAATATAAAGTAAAAACCTTGAATCTACAGTCCTGCTCCTTGAATTTGTACATCTACACACAAATAGAATAGGGAAAAATGTTGGTCTGTTTTAGGGCTTGCCTTAGTTGAAACCCCCATTTTGGTGATTCCACCTCCACAAATAGCCAAATGATAGAAATAGACAAAACGAAGTGAAATATAAAATACGTGTGATAGAAAAAAACCTTGTTATGGAGGACAACCCCTATCATGAATGTAATAGATGAGATGAATAGATGATTTGTAAATAGAAAAGAAAAATAGACAAGAGATAGTTACCAATAGTCTATGTCTCCCCTCTTGACTTGATAGATGAGATGTGCTATCTTGTAAGAGATCCTTAGAAATTATTGAGATGAGAATCTAGTAGAGGTTCACTACAGAGAGAGAGAGATAAAAATGTAGAGAATAAAGGAAGAGAGGAAGATCAAATGAGAGAGAGTGAGAATGAATGATAATGAGAGTGAAAAGAAGAGTTTTGTGAGGTTGAATGGGTAGGAAGAGAAATTACACTTGCATTCCTACCAAATTGATATGCGTCATAGGCAAAGGATGCAATATTCCCTCATTTGAAACTCACAAAATTTGGGGATGCTAGCACATAGTACAGACATCCGTGGATTTCATAACCATCCTACTCAAAAATTTAAAAGAAATGAGGTGTTTGGACTACTAATTCTTCACCGAACTGTCCCTTATAAAGTTGGAATCATGAAGTTTTGACTCAAGTTTTTTTCATTAATGCAGTGAGATGCCATAAATGTGGTGGGCTAGATGTGCAAGTGTGAAATTTCCATGGGATGCAATTTTATCACACTACATTTTTCCCCCACTTTACTCAGCTAAATTTTCAAAGAAAAATTAGATGTACTAAAGTAGTTAAGAAGACATAAATGCAAAATCAAAATTATAATTTTTTTTATAGAGTTGCCAAAAAGGATATTCTAGAGGCCATAGAGGTCAAGTAAGTGCCTACTAAAAATTCCCCCAACATTTGAGCTTAGTGAGAAACCAAAGTGTCTTACGTAAAGTTTTATTTTGTAAAACTCATAATCAAGTTAGTTTTAAAAATCAAAAGCTACCATGGCGAGAAGAATTTTTAAGAAAAAAATGATGGTTTGAAGTGTAACATACGGAAAAGGGAACCCTAATTGTAATGCCTAAACCTAAGATTTCTTTATCTTCCTTTTTCAGAGGTACATTGGAATGCAAATCAACAAGGTGAATAGATTGAATTTCAAATATGCAGGTGAGCCAATCAGACCTAGATCTGCATTCTTAGGGCCTTGAAAGTGAATTGGAAATGATTTTTTTATGATTAACCTTATTGAAATATATGACCTAATATGAAAATTGAAGATCCAAAAAACTGATAGACTGAAACAATAGTTTGTAGGAAGATCTGGAAAGTGCAGAGTGATATGTATCTACCTAGAATAGTTAGTTTTAGTGTGCATAGGACTCATTAACCATATGGCATAGAAGTCCCAGTTAGGGTGTTGTTCTCAAATTTTGGGGTCCTCTAGTAGTAGATCAAAGACTTCCATTTCCACTTGCAAATTTTTCAAAACATTTTCAAATAATTTTGTAGGTGAGTGTTTGTGATTCAGAAAGATATAGGGCTTCAATCTAACAATGGACAATGTTTCTTCAAACTCCCTTCGATCCTCTTTGGATCTAGAGCCTACACATTCAAAGAGAGTGAAAATGTTGGGCCATTTAAGAGCTTTCCCTAGTCAAACCACATGTAAGTGTTTCAACTTCCATAATGGAAAAGTCAATGATAAATAGATAAATGAATAGGAAGGAATGATGAAATCACAAAGTGCTACAACTCACCACCCTTCAATGGCTTTCTTAAGGGACTAAAGTTATACACATCACCTCAAGGCCTTGGATATTTCTTGCTTGATTTCTTTAATTGCTTTCGAGACCTACAAAAAGGGTTAGCCTTCACAAAATAATGATTAAATGATATCATGAACTCATACAATTTGAAATAATTCTTGGATCTTGAGTTTCTGCAGTAAATATCTGAAATGATACTCTTGACTTACTTTCAAATTCTCTAAATGTTCACCTCTTGCTAGATGGGTTTGAAATGATGCAATAACTAGGTATTTATACACTATTATTCTAATTTACCAGAAAGTAAATCCCAATAGCCGACATTTGAAACTTTTATTTTGAATGTGAAAATGGCCAATCTAAAATGTCCAAAATTGTGTCCTAGCTAAGAAGGTGGACCCATTCTCCCTTTGGTGAATGGATCTTGGGCCAAATTTCGAAGATATTAAGTATCAAGGAATTATTGCATGAATTTATTCAATGCTTGTAATTTATTGAACTTTGGTACAAATAGGCTATAACATGCATAATTTTAGGAAATTAGGGACCCAATTGTACCATACAAAAATGTATCTTTGGACATTTTCACACTCATTTGGGCCTTTCTTATGGATGTTGGCCTAATTTTTCCTTGATTTACTATTGTAATGTGGTCAACATATTCACATTAGGTTTTGAATTAATAAGAACTTTATGATGCCTTGTAAAATTGTTGTGAAGTATTGTAACCCACTTTCACATTTTCTAGACTTCTCATCAATAATTTAACCCTTTTTTATGTTTAAATAGACCCTTTATACACTTACAGGCCTTACTTAAGTGTGTTTTTGAGAATAATCCCATTAAACATAATTTAATACACTTTAATTCCCAACACCCACTTAAAATTCCTAAGTGGGACCAAGTCGCCAATATGGGTGACTTAGTCCCACTTGGCTCAAAAATCAAAATTATTTCAAAATTCTGGTAGGATATTATTTTCTAAACCTTGAGCTCAACTTGTGATGTGGTATTTTCGGGAAATTTTGTATGGTCATGTATAAATATAGGGCTTTTCCTCTCATTTCACCCCCCATTCACTTACTAATTCATCCATCAATTATCAAGCATTCACTTTAGCATTCTAGGCATTTTCAAGCATACATCCATTGGAGCTTCTACTCGCATATCTTCAGATTTATACTTCAAGGGTTTGGTAAATTGTAGCATTGCATGTTGTTCATTCATCATTCTCTTTCCATTTCATTTCATTTTCAAGGTTTTAATTACCAAACTAGGGTTTGACCAAGACAAACCCCTATTCACTAACTCTTAACACTTTTTCCCCTCTTTGCATGTGTTTTGTAGGTATTGTGTGTAGATTTGTTAAAGATCAAGGTGTGAAAAGTTTTCAAAAAAATTTCAAAGTCATTCAAAGTGGTAAAAGCCCTAAATGAAGCTTGGAGAACACCTATAGTTTAGATTCTATAGTTTCAGATCAGGAAACTTGTCAGTAGTAGAAGTACAAACCAAGCGCTACAAATTGCACATTTGAATTTCTCAAAATATAGAAGTCATGGACTAAATCACCATTAGTGGAAAATTAGTCCCACTTCCAAGCCTGAAAAGTGGTTTCTGCAGTTCTTGATACCCTTTTGGCTAAAACTTGTTTTGGCAGAATTTCCCCGAAACAAGACTAAGTCACCCAGCTTGGCGTAAGTTCCTAGTAGGCTTCAACAATGACTTATACATAATTCCAAAGCTCCTCTCGATCACTTTCTAGTTTCTAGGTGCACCTCTTCAATCTCATTAAGATATGTTACAATTTACTTGCATTTCTAGTTCCTTTTGCATATCACAATGTGTTTTCAAACAAAGTGCATTTTATTAGTTTTGCATTAGTATTTAATTACTTTTATTAGTTCTTTTCATTTAGGAAATTCCTCTTAGATATATTCCAATCATCTTTGCATATTATTGAGTGATCCTTCAAGGTTTTTAGGATTCTTCTCTCCTTTTAGGTGCAAAACCCTAGAAATGTAAGAGAGTCCCCTATCCCCAAAAAGATCTATGGTTCATTTTGGTGAACCTGAATTTTGAATACTTTATTTTTTTATTTGGAGTCCATCATCATCCTAGAATTAGCTTGCATTAACATTGCATTGCACTTTGCATTAGTTAATTTGCATTCTAGGATTTTAAAATTTTGCATTAGTGAATGTGCATATAGTTTGCGTTTTTGCATCCAAAATCATTGAAAAACATCTACACACTGAATTTTTCTTTAGTATTCAAATTATACAAACTAAGAAGCATCAAAACCAATTGAAATTTTCAAATTTTTTTCAACAAAACCCTAACTTGGACTCATTCGCTATTCTGGGCGACTTAGTCCCAATCCAAATTTTTAACTATCTGGTACAACATCACAAACCTCATTTTTGTGCTTCCTAAGCCCCCTAGTAACATATACTACAAGTTTAGAAACTTTAGGGAACATATTTTTTATGCATTTAGGTCAAAAACATTAATCTAGAGTAGTTGTGTTTGAAATCACTTCAATTACAAGAATCATTAGATCTGAAAATGCTCACATTTCTGAAAATTTTCATAACATGGATAAAATTGATTTTTACCTTTTCATACACAATGTTTCTATTCATAAAACTTTACATAAGTTTGATAAAATTACTTTTCATTCTTTGATACACGTTGTTTGCATTCTTAAAGTTTTGCATACATTGGATAAAAGGGTTTTGCATCTTTGGATATACATTGTTTACATTGCTGAAACATTGTATGAAATGGTTACAAGTGCTTTTCATTAATTTTTAAACAATTTTAGTGTCTTACATATCTAGATGTGCTAGGAAAAAATTCATATCCCCTCCCTATGAGAGTGTTTTAGTGAAAGATAATACAACCTTGGACATTCCTAATGATCATATTTTTTGTTCTCCTCATATCTCTCCTATTGGTGATGAAGATATTTTGGTAGAAGAATTAATTAATGAGAGTTTTGAGAATCCTAGTTGTTTCTCTCCTCTTACCTCTCTTAGTGGACAAGACATTAATGAACAAGGTAACACAACCATAGGTAATCATGACAATAACATTTTTTATTCTCCTAGTATCTCTCTTAGTCATGAAGAAGATGCTTTGATGTTAGAAAACACAATCAATGAAGGTCATGAGAATATTAGTTTCCCCCCTTCACCTAGAGAAACCCTTATTAAGAAAGACAATTCAACCATTGATCCTTCCCCTACTTGCAATGAAGTCATTTAGAAGACCCAACCTTTAATGGTAAAGAACATTTCGCCTATTGTTCTCCTAAAAAATCTCCTCCTATGGAGAATATCATGGTACCAAAAAATATGAACATTGACAAATATCCTTTTGAATCATATATATTTGGGACTAGGAATGCTAGGTCTCTTTTGCTTAATTAGGGTCTTTCACTTAACAAAAAGAGATAAATCCCACACCCAAAATCTAGGTGGTTCACTCAATATAAGATATTTAACATGAAATTATTTCTAAATTTGATGTTCTAGATGCATCTTATTGATAAGATTGATTGATTAAGTATTCAAAACCTAAGAAATGTGATTTGCTTGAAAACACATTGTGTAATGCACAATCACCTAGAAATGAATGCAAAACTAAACTGAACTGAACCAAACAGAAAGTGTGCACCTATAATGTGGATGGAGACTTGAAATGACATTTGAAATACAAGTGATGTTGATTTTTAGGTCTGGTGGGACTCATTCACCATTTTGGGTGAATTAGTCTCAGTTTTGCAAAATTGAGCCAGAATATGTTTCTAACAAAAGGGTATCTAAAAATGAGGAAAACTCAAAATTGACCTGAAAGTGGGACTGATTTTACACTCATGGTGAATGAGTCCACTTTTGAATTTCTAAATATTCAAAGGTGGAATCTAGAGCTCTCAATCTGCACTTTGATTTCCTATAGGTTTATGCTTTCGAAACTCTAATTTCTAATCCTAAAAATGTGTTTTGTTGATATTTTGACTTGTTGAATGAAGATAATACTTGATAAATCTAGCAACTTGAATTTCAATGATTTATAAGCTTCCAAGAGTCCTAAATCTGCATACACACAAGACAAGAGAGAGAATTGTTGAATGTTAGGGCATGGGGGTTTGCCTTGGTCAATCCCCTTTTAGGTAATTAAACTAAAATGATGAAAGAATGTAATGAAAAATGAAACAATGGAGTTGATTACCTTTCCATGATGTTTTATCTTGAAATTATACAACAAAACATGAAGAATCTACCATTGAATGTCTAAAAATTGATATCTTAGAGACTTGCAATGATGAAACCCTAAGTTGCTTGACTTGAGATGGAAGATTGGTGGATGAATGAATGATAAGAGAGTAGGAGATGTAAAATGAGGAGAAAAACACTTATTTATACACATTTGTGCCTTAGTAACCAAATGATACCTCATCACAAGCCGACATGAAGTGAAATTAAACTTAAATTTCACTTTTTTCCCACTCAAAGGTCAAAATTAGGCCAAATGGGACTGATTCGCCACACATGGTGAATGGGTCCCACCTGGATGGGACTGATTCACCATGCATGACAAATGGGTCCCACAGGGGGCATTTTGACAGTTAAGATGCTAGGAGATAAGGAAATAAAGTTTAAATTGCAACTTTTTTGGGTTTATGATCAATTTAAACCTCAAGATGCATAATATAGGTTAATAGGGGACTATTAGCGATGATGTGAATGCCAAATAGGGCTTGGGACACATAAATCAATGTGAAAGTGTGATTAAATACACTTTACAACACTAAAATGAGGTCCACATAGCCTAGGAAGGAACAAAAACCAATGTGAATGTGCAAGACACATTACAACACTAGTTTAACATTAAGTTTATTTCACAAGCCTTCTAAATTGATGTGATAATATTTTTAAACACATTTTATAATGTTGAATTAGGGAGAAATAGGTTCATTAAGCCTAGGAAAGCGTGAAAGTCCTTTACAAGACTTTACAACACCTTTACAAGATATCGGTAAATGCATATTAAGGGTCCAAGACCTAGTGTGGATGCATACAATGCCTCACAACACCTAAATCAAGGCCTCATTTACTAAAATTTATCATGAATTATTCCCATGTCAAGCAAGAGACCCCTTTTTCTATGGTGCATTTAGCCCCCACTTTAGTGAGATGATGAACTTGCTTCAAACTCATACTAAAGTAGAAATTCAAAAGAGATTTGATTATACAGATATAGATGAAAATGAATGACAAAGATCAAGGAGGTTGTGCAAGCCCCTAGGATCCAAGATCCTAAGTCAAACCATCAAGATACAAAATCATACAATGGCAAGAAAGTAGATGAAAATGAAAGAAGAGGGAATCAAGCTTCGATCATTTTTCCAACTAGTTGTTGATTAGATCTAGGCTTGTTTGTTTTGGAAAGAAAATACATACTCACTATAGGGTGACAAAAATATAGGCTTTCCATCGAGTGAGAGGTCCATAACATACTCACTCTAGGGCCACAAAACTTCTAATTGTCCGCAGGGTGAGAAATCCCAAAGTGTGAGAAACATACGCTAGTTGGTATGCACTCAAACACATAGGTGGCTATGGGGAAATTTGTGCCTTGGAATAGGCTTCCTGCTCAACCATACCAAACTTATACCTCCTAATAAATTTAATAAGGTGCCACAAAGCAAAAATGATTTTCAAGCTCTATGAGGTAAGCAAAGCTTTGTATACTTGACACTCATAGACATTGTAAATGAAAAATAGTGTAAGGAATGTTCAAAGGGATTTTTCTTAGTTTGTGCAAGGTATCATCTTAGGGAACATCATTTTTAATGTCTCCAAGAGAGGATAAGTGCAAAAGAAGTGTCACACTCTTAGAGGGAATCAAGCCCAATGACTCCACCCAGAAAAGGACACATCACAAGAAGAAAGAAACTACACAATGAAATGTGAGTGGAGATGTATGCCCCCACTTTAAAGTAGTTGTGAACACCAGTACTATGGAAAATTTATTTAAAGTAGAAGGATACATGAGAGCTTACTCGGAAAGACCTATGCCAAGTCATAAATTTTTGAAAAGCTACATCATGAAAAGGGGAAGTATGTCATATGCGAGCCAAATTAAGGCATGTCATCCACATCCCAAGCTTGCTCTTATGTATTCATGAAAGGTGAATGAATAGCCAAAGGAGGAAACCACAGGTGACATACGAGGACAAGGATACATAACCCCTTTCCCCCACTAAGTGCAGGACAAGGGTGAGCTGAAATGATTAACGAAATGCAGACTGGAGTGAAAATCAGTATCAATTAGAGGAATTCGGTGCCCCCATAGAGGGAAGCATACCAAAATCCTAAAAATGTTGGATTTTAAGACTTCAAGCCTTACATTCATTAGTGGAATGACCCTGAACTCTATGATATGCACAAAATGAAGTCTTGTAATAACATTTCTTTCAAGTTCTAGGAGGGAGGGTGATCAAGTGATCTTGGAGGAGTCTCAACAAGATACCTTCTTGATCAAGAGGGTAAGGTGGTCTTGTGATTTGTTTCAAAGATACATTTTGCTTAGTATTGGATGTCATACTAACACAAGTTTCTCTACATTGTGAGAATTTATTCCCTCCATTATAGGAGGGTATAAAATATAATGATTTCAAATCATGGGTGTTTTGCGAGATGACATTGACATTAAGGAAAGGTGTAGTTGTTGGTGTCATATTTTGTAAAGGATTATATTTAAGACCACTATTTTCAACGAGGCTAGG
This sequence comes from Sequoia sempervirens, assembly GCA_007258455.2. Lineage (NCBI taxonomy): Eukaryota > Viridiplantae > Streptophyta > Pinopsida > Cupressales > Cupressaceae > Sequoia > Sequoia sempervirens. The sequence goes on from VDFB02105785.1 coordinate 371,413,190, forward strand.
ATGGATGATGGTTAAGGTTTATTTAGGAAGATTTTGTGTGAGATTGTTGATGTTGAGTCAAGGTTTATTGATCATGTTCAAAGGATAATAACCAAGACCATGAGTTTTTTGTTGTGTATTAGGCTCTATACGGTTGTAGATACCTTGTTCTCAAGCACCACATCCTTTTCCACTATATCCTTGTTGTTTCATGAGTTCATAAAATTTTCCATAAATATTCTTCATTTTTTTGGATCAGGTGGTGGTTGATCATAAGCACCATCAAAGGTGACTATGTAGCTTTGTTCTTTGTCTAGAGTAGTGGACACAGATGCTTTTGAAATGTCATATGAATTTTGTGTTGACATGATGGTTGGTTGTTGTTTCTCATCTTTCTTTTGTGTGATTATGTATTGGCCCATAGATGATGGTTTGAATTCTAAGGATCCCCAATCATCACCAAATAATTTAGACACTGATTTTGCATTGTTTTTTTCAATTTCAAGAGGGTCTATATTGGATGTTGGAATCAATGTTTTTAGAAGACTTGTAGCTCCTTTTCAAGGTGTAAGCAACTTTAAGGCTCGGGGTCTATTTCAACTTGATGAATGTTATTGTTATAGACATATTTCATTCTATGATGAAGGGTTGAAGGAACTGCATTCATCTCATGAATCCATGGTCCACCTAAAATAATATTATATGAAAGAGCATAAGGAATGACATGAATAGGAGTTTGCAAAGTAGCCACCCCAACTATAACATGCAAAGTGATTATACTGAGTGGTTGCTTTATTGTATTATCAAATACTTGAATAGATATAGAATCAAGTATTATTTGTGACTTGTCAACACACAATTTATCAAGGAGATTCACACTACACACACTAAGGGTAGAACCATTATCAATAAGGGTTCACTTTATCCCTATTTGATTATATCGAGCAATGATCATGAAAGCTTCATTTTGTTTTCACAACTCTAAAGGAGGGAGCTCATGTTGATGGAAATTAATGTCTATATTAGTTTGATTCATTTGATGGATTAAAGGTTCTACATCATTTGGAGTTGTACCAAGAGGAATTGCAATTTGTTTTAAGGTTGTTTGAAGAATATTGTGGTAATTGAGTGAGTTCTGAAGTAAATACCAAAGAGAAATCTTCATAGGAGTATTCTTTAATTGTTCAACAATATCATACTCCTTTATGTGTGGGAGGTAACAAGGAGCACTAGGCAGATTGGGTAAAGGTAAGGAGGGTGGGGTTGGTTGCGGCGGTTGTGGATTATTTTGAGTGTTATATGTATGAGCAATGATATTATAACTCAACTACTACAATACATTATTCTGAGGTGGGTAGAGGATAAGTTTAGGTTTATTCTCAATTTCTTGTTTGTGTGAAGGTGGGTGGAGAGTAAACTCGGGCTTAGGTGAAGGTTTATGTGAAGGGGGATAAAGGATGAGTTGAGGTTGAATAGTGTTAACATCCTGTAACAAGTGAGCATCTTCATTTTCCTTGAAGGGAAAGTTATCTTTGTCTTGGGTCATAATAGGGTATGTGCACGATCATGATGGGCCAAAAAGTGGCAATATGATGGGTATGTGGCTAACAACTATTTTTTAACCCAAAAGTGATGAAATGAAAAGGGTTTTAAAGGAGATTCCTAGCTTTCCACTGATATAAATTATGCTTTACTTTGAATTTAATAATTAATTATTAATCATTTTTATTCAAATTATGACTAAAGTCTTGATTGATAGGTTGATTGAAAAACATCTATAGCTTTCAAAGCGATATCACATTTTGAATAAAATGCGTCACATTCTATGCTTTGCATACTATAGGATTAAAAATAAAAATTCAATTTTATGAAATTTTGACCAAGTTAACGTGGTCGGACATAAAGTTTATATATTTTTAAAAATTTGTAATAAAAAATTCATAATTAATTATTTACTTGGAAAAAAATTACAAAAACATGCATCACCGGGGCGAGTCCTCTACTTATATCCAAAATATTATAAAAATATTATCATTTTATGGTGGTTAGGGTGGTTAGACACACCTACTTCTTATTTGTCCCTTGAAATTTAAGTACCACTACACTGAAATTTCAAATTTTCACCAAATAGATTTTTTTTTTTTTAAACAAACCTAATAGTTTAGAAACTAAATTCAATTTGCTAAAGATTCTATTATTACATATTTTTGAAATAATATAGATAACTTATTCAATTTTTTATGTCAAGTTTCCTAACTCTGATTTTTTGAATTTTTTGCCACTTAAGGGCGTATTTTCCATCATGATCCTGCACATACCCAATATCCTCCCTAGAAGGATAGTTCTTAGCAAAACAACAAACTGTATGTTCATGAAAAGTAAGGTTTTGTTCATCCAAAATAACTTCATCACCAGTAAAGGAGTTATTAATTGTTGAATGTGTTTGATGATTGATAGTGGGGAGAGGAGAAGAAGACTCTATTTGATTGTCAGTTTTTTCTAAGGTCTCATTCTCTTGTTCTGTATTATCTACCTTACTAGGAGAGCTTGTAATATGTTCATCCAAGTTTGAGGTTTGCAAGGTAGCTTCATCACAAGTGGGAGAGGCATCAAGAGAAGGACCATTATGATTTTCAAATAGATTTTCCCAAATGGAAGTAGCATTAGGTAAGGGAGGATCAAGGGTGTCATGATGCTTAATAGAGATATCTTCTAACACCAACCTATCCTCTTTACATCAAGGAGGGATATTAGGAGATGGAAAAGGTTGATTTTCATGGACATGGAGACTTGGTAAGGTGATTTTGAAGAAATTTTCTATGATCTCATGCTCTTGTTGTCTAGCATCTTCCAAAGGGGAATAAGGAAATGGAAATCAAGACCTTCAATGCTTGTAACTTCCTTCACCAAGATACCTTCATCACTAATAGGAGAGGTATTGGGAGAAGAACAAGTATGTGTGTTATGATTGTCTACATTAAAATTTTCTCCAATGGGAAATGTAAGATTAAGGATTGTACCAATGGTTTGATCATGTTTCTTAAAGTCTTCATTAATGCAATCAAAATTGAACTCATAAGAGGGAATGTTGTATTTATGCAATCCACTATTAACTAAATCAAAGCCACATCTTTTGAAAGAAAACATGCTAGTATGAAAAAGGAAAGAAATTTCAATGCAATGGCTTAAAAGGAAATGCAATTTTTAATTTTTAAGTAAGCTAATTTTCTATTTACATAGTGCAACAATCTAAAAATGAAATGTTGTAAATGCAAAAGTGCAATTAAGCAATGCATGAAATGAGCTAAGTTAAGTGAGATATAATAAAATATAGGTTACAGAAATGCAACTAACTAATATAGGTAGGTAAAGGAACCAAACAAAAGCTAAAAAACAATGTTTTCAGTTTTGTAAAGTGGAGTTTCAGGTGTCAAAAGGGTTTAATTCGCCCAGGGTGGCGAATGAGTCCCAGTATAGAATTTTTTCAAAATTAAAAAAAAAAATGAGTGATTTTGATATTTTATGAGTTCTATGATGTAGAACTAACTTGAAAATGAAGAATTTTAGAAAATTACAATGAATTTAGAGGTTAAAAATGTAACCTAAATGCACTTTTCTATGAATGCAAAATTTGAAACCTAGCATGCAACTGAATTCATGCAAGTCTTAGTGCAATATTAATGCAAGCTAGATGTATGACGAAGGACTCCAAATCAGACAAGAAAGTACTCTCAAAATTAGGTTCACCAAAATCAATCATATATTTTTGGGACTAGGAATGCTAGGTCTCTTTTACTCAATTAGGGTGTTTCACCTAATGAAAAGAGATAGATCCGATAGCCAAAATGTAGGTGGTTCACTCAAATATTAAGATATGTATGATGAAATTATGTCTAAATTCAATGTTCTAGATGTAGCTAATTGATAAGATTGATTGATTAAGTATGCAAAACCTAAGAAATGTGACTTGTTTGAAAACACATTATGTAATGCACAATCACCTAGAAATGAATGTAAAACTAAGTAGAATTGAACCAAACTAAAAATTTTCACCTGGAATGTGGATGGAGACTATAAATAACATTTGAAATGCTATTGATACTATTTTTTAGGTCTGGTGGGACTCATTCCCCATCCTAGGTGAATCAGTCCTAGTTCTGCAAAATTGAGCTAGAATTTGTTTTTGACAAAAGGGTATCTAAAAATGTAGAAAACTCAAAATTGACCTGGAAGTGGGACTCATTCACCACTCATAGTGAATGAGTACACTTTTTAATTTTTGAATATTCAAAGGTGGAATCTGGAGCTCTTAGTCTACATTGATTTCCTACAGGTGTTCACTTCTGAAACTCTGATTTTTGAGCCTGAAAAATGAGTTTTTGTTGATATTTTGACTTTTTGAATGGAAAGAAGACTTATGAAATATTCCAACTTGACCTTTAATGATTTCCAAGCTTCCAAGAGACCTAAATCTGTATACACACAATACAAGAGAGAAATTTTGAATGTTAGGGCATGGGGGTTTTCCTTGGTCAAACCCCTTTTAGGTAATTAGATTTAAATGATGAAAGAATGTAATGAAACATCAAAAAATGGAGTTGATTACCTTGCCATGATGTTTGATCTTGAATTTTTGTAGAAAAACATGAAGAATCTACCGTTGAATGTCTAAAAATTGATATCTTGGAGACTTGCAATGATGAAACTCTAAGTTGCTTGACTTGAGATGGAAGATTCATGGATGAATGAATGATAAGAGATTAGGAGATGTAAAATGAGGAGAAAAACACTTATTTATACACATTTTTACCTTATTAACCTGATGATACCTCATCACAGGCTGACATGAAGTGAAATTCAACTTAAATTTCAAATTTTTCCTCCTTAAAGGTCAAAATTAGGCCAAATGGGATTGATTCACCACACATGGAGAATGGGCCCCACCTAGATGGGATGAATTTTCCATGCATGGTGAATGGGTCCTATAGGGGCCATTTTGATAGCTAATATGTTAGGAGATAAGGAAATAAGGTTTAAATTGTAACTTTTGTTGGGTATTTGATCAATTTAAGCCTTAGGATGCACAATATGGGTTAATAGGGGACTATTAGTGATGATGTGAATGTCAAATAGGGCTTGGGAAACATAAATAAATGTGAAAGTGTGATTAAATACACTTTGCAACACTAAAATGAGGTCCACATAGCCTATGAAGGCACAAAAACCAATGTGAATGTGCAAGACACATTACAACACTAGTTTAACATTTTTATGTCACAAGCCTTCTAAATTGATGTGATAATTTTATTAGACACATTTTATAATGTTGAATTAGGGAGAAATAGGTTCATTAAGTCTAGAAAAGCGTGAAAGTCCTTTACAAGACATCGTTAAATGCATATTAAGGGTCCAATACCTAGTGTGGATGCATAAAATGCCTCACAAAAACTGAATCAAGGTCTCATTTATTCCAATTTATCATGAATTATTCCCATCTCAAGCAAGAGACCCTTTTTTTGTATGGTGCACCTTCAAACAATAAACCTTCCCTAGGTGAAGATAATAAAGTGACATTAGAATCCCCTTCACTAACAATTCATGCAAATAAAGACATGATTCTTGAGGTTATGATGACACAAGTGGGGTGTCCTTTAAATAGTGAGCTTTCTAAGTCACCTCCCACTAGTGAATCACATAAAAACTAAGATATTTCTTGAAATTCATGATACAATCTAATCATAACAATGTTTTGTAGTAGCTAAGTTGTAACTTAGTGACTCAAACATATAGGGGACCACACATCACTCTCATGCCATTACCTCAAGTATCTAGTGTTGATGACCTTAAAAAGACTCCTACTAATATATCTATATGGAAACTCATTCAACTATCACCTACATTTAAGTTTCTCTTTCATTAAATGTTGCAATGAAAGGAGGAGATCCAATCTTACATAAAATTGAATAATTTAACATCCTCCTCTCGTCCCATCCAAGTCACCCATTCAAAAATCACATTCCCTAAACATGAATTACCCTCACTTGAGATTAAAAAAATAAAAATGACCCCTTGATTATAAAGGTGATCATTAATGAAACTTTAGTTAGGCACAACCTCATAGACAATGGAGTAGAAATTAATTTTTGTACAATGGACCTCCTAAACAAACTTGGCATGGAAAAAAATCTCATTCAACTTAATGATGTTCATATTCATGGCTTTGACAATGTGAATAGAAACCACTAGGGGTGATCACACTACCTATTGAAGTCAGACCTATAATTTTTCCTACCTCTATACATATCATGCAAGGACCCCTTCCATACAATCTTCTCCTAGGGAGACAATGGATTCATGTTATGAAAGGATTCCCATCCACTCTTCACTGTGTAATGAAATTTGAATACAACAACAAGATATACATGACTGGCATAGATGAATGAAGCTATTAATCATATGATCACAACACTTCCAAATCCCCTAATAATTTCATTTCCAAATCAAAAATTGAACCTATACAAGTTGATGCTAATTCTTCACCTACAACAAAACTCTTTAGTAATAATTGGGGGTTGTTAGATTATACGCCTCCTTTCAATAAAATTTCCAAAATCTCATCCTCATGGTCCAAGGAGTCATATATAAATGATTCATTTTTAGACACAATTTCTAGTAGCTATTGGGGTTTCACACCTTCCTTTAGGGGAGAGTAGGAAATATCACAACCTAAACCAAAACAACCTTGTGTTTTATATGCTCAACTTGGTTCTACATCAACAACATTACCCTGTGATAGTGATAGGGGCTATCTAACTCCCATCCATCATGGGGAGATGAAACATAACATTAAAAATGATTTGTGTTCTTGTAAATAAGCCCATCCTTATTAGAAGCACAAACCCCCTTTATTTGAATTGAGAGATTGTTATGACATTGGATACAAACTCCCTCCTACACATGGATACAATGAACACATGAAGCAAACTGACATATCATACTCTTTCAAGAAATATCTAGGGATACCTCCCTTCTCTCTGCTTTCATCTAAGACTTTAAATAATAAAATTAAACATCTCAAGGAGTGTGGTGCCCTTCCTTGTGTTGAAGTACCTAATTCCTCTAACTGATATGTAATTTTATCCTATTTAGCTCACCTTTATCCTGCACTAAGTGGGGGCAAGGGGCTAGTTAGCCTTGTCCTTGTATGTCACTTATTGTTGTCTCTTTTTTATATTCATTAACCTTTCATGAACATATAAGAGCAAGCTTGGGATGTGGACGACATGCCTTAAGTTGGTTGGCCATGTGTGATATACTACCTTTTTCATGATGTAGTTTATCGATAATATATGACTTGGCATATAAGCTCTCATGTCTTGTTCTACATTAAAGAAATTGCTCACAGTAATGGTGTTAGCAACCACTTTAAAGTGGGGGCATACATCCACACTCATCATGTTTCATTGTGTGATTTCTTTCTTCTTGTGATGCATCCTTTTCTTGGTGATGTCATTGGGCTTGATTCCCTCCAAGAGTGTGATACTTCTTTGACGTATCCTCTCTTGGAGACAGTAAGCATAATGTTCCCTAAGATGAGAGCTTACATGAAATAAGAAAATTCCCTTTGAACATACCTTACAGTATTTTTACATTTACAAAAATTGTTATATGGCCACCTTGCATCATACATCTTGCATGCTTGTGGATCCATCGCATTTGTTCATGAGCTCCAAGCATACAAAGTTTTATTAAAGTTATCAAGAGGTATAAATTTGGTATGGTTGAGTGGGAAGCCCATTCTAAGGCATGAATTTCCTATTAAAGTTATCATACATTAGCTAATAATTAATTAATCTTTAATTGATTATTAATCGTATTTATTCTCACACGATTTAGCTAAATTAGGAATTCTTTATTAGTTGATCTTATATTGGATCAATATGTCACATCGCATGTGATGTTGACACTTGTCATGATCTAATCCCTTTCTAATTTAGGGTTTTTCTCTTATAATCATTCAACCCTTATTGTAAATATCACTTGAATTTTATTCACGAAAATATGATGACTTCCATATCTTCTTGAAAGCTTCTTCTGTAACTTTTCCTTGTTGATGAATTTAGAAATTCTTGTTTGCAGATCTCTTGCATGGGAGGTTTCTTTTTTTTTTGTTTGATCATTTGGCTCATATTTTTGTGCTTGTTTCACAATTGTAACATGGTATCAGAGCGTGGATTCAGAAAACCTCTTCTCGATTTATGAGGTGTTTTCTTCAACAAGGGTTGTAGGCTTCAAATCTGAATCCCCTTTGCTGTTTTTGTAAATTTTGAAGGTGAGAATTTTTAAAAGCATTTTTGTGTAAAAAGGACCTCGCCGTTGGATTCAGACCTATCAAGAAAGTCAAATTTGGCTTTTGTTTCACTTGATTTCAACTCCAGACACCAGATCTACAAGGTTTTGAAGCGGTTGTTTTGTCTCCAAATCTAGAGGGTAGTTGTATTTTTGTTGCATTTGAGCCCAAATGGACATCACCATTACACTCAGAAGGCCTAGAAACCCTAAGATCACTTGTCAAATTGTCAAAATCTGAGCAATTGACATCTAAGACAAAAAAAATTCCCAAGGAAGCCATACGACTTCCCCAGCATGTAGATGGGGGTAATTTTTTTTTTTTTTTAAATCTTTGGATTTTTTCTTGCAGATAAATTATTTATATCAAATTTGAAAAAAAAAAAAAATCTCTTTTTTTGTAAAGGACCACAGTTTTCTTTTGTTTCAAAAATTCTATTAATTTATTTTTTTGCAGTACCCGAGGGTACCTACCACCCTGCGGTGGCAGGCCCTCATGCCCCGCATCCCTATGGGCCAACCCCACTAGCCACTAGTAGTGACTATTAAGATCACCACTCGATAGATTAAAGCCACCAGAAATGGCCTTAATACCACTGTGCTGATAGCCAATGGGAGTGGTGGGGGTGGGTCCACGTGCCCCCCCACCCCAAAATATTATTTTATTGTTTTTTATTGTAATTTTTTTAAAAACAATCTTTTTGAAATAATTCAAATTGTACAAATGCACTCACGACCATTTGGCCGTCAAATTTAAGCTCACAGTTTTGTTGTGATGGTCATATGGTCATCAGTTTTAATGGAACGATTGTTTGTTTTTTCCCTTTTGGAGCTATTTTCTTCTAGAGGCCATAACGTTTTCCCACGATGTTGAAATCGAGAAAACAAGATATCATCAAAAAGGGGACTCAGACTACTTTCCAATGGTATAGATATTTTTTGGATATTTTTTCTCAAGTCCTTATTATTTCTAGTCAAAGTCAAATATTCTTTTTGAGAGTTTCCTTCAGTGTTTTCGGCATAAATTTTGCATATGATGTCAAAAATGGGAAAACAAGATATCGTCGGAAAGTTGTTTCTAAGATCTTCATAGTGGTGCAAGTGGTTTCAAGATTTTTTTTTTCCAAAAATCCTTCTTTTCAGCTGTTTTCTTATTTGGACCTTATGGGCTCACATTGCATGTATTTAATGATTTTGTCAACGCACTAAGATAAAGTATCTCTATATTGCACATGTATTATGGGATCTTCCACTTTAATTTTTTTGTTATTGCACTCACACTATAATATAAAGTGCCATGGGGGTTGATGTTTTCCTTTATTTTCCTTCATACCTTTCTCATGTGTATGTGACTTTTGTTTTCAAATCCTTTCTATTTTTGGAGGCAACCTTCCATTTTCACTTGACTAGTTCTTCAGACTATTGGTACTTGTACCATCTGTATATTTGAGTTCCTAATGTTTTGCCTTGGTTTTCCATCAAATTCAAGTAGTTTCATTGAGGGCATTGATGCAGATTATTGTTTTCTTGATCCGATCATCATATGTTTCAGTGAAGGTTCTTCTTTCAATAGTTCAACAGTCTTTCTTCGACAGTGTTTGTAGCTTCTTCATGCTTTTGTATGTTCCTTTGTTCCTATCTTTTCAAATAACCTTTCCTTGTTTGTAGGCTTCTTCAGTCCTTCAATTGGATTTCATGTATTATTTGGAGGCTTATTCAGTCATTAGCTTGGCTTTCATCTCTTCTTGGAGTAGAGTTTTTCCCATGAGGTTTTCTCTATTTCTCCACATTATAGGGATTTTTTTTTTGGACATGGGAACCATACTTGGCCTTGTTTTCTCAGACCCATCTTGTATTATTTTTGGGGTTTTTAGCTACTCCCTGAGTTTATCTTAAGGGGGGGTGTTAGAGTTATCATACATTAGCTATTAATTAATTAATCTTTAATTGATTATTAGTCTTATTTATTCTCACACACTTTAGCTAAACTTTGGAATGCTTTATTAGTTGAGATTATATTGGATCAATATGTCACATCACATGTGATGTTGATACTTGTCATGATCTAATCCATTTCTCATTTAGGGCTTTGCTCTTATAATCATTCAACCCTTATTGTAAATATCACTCAAATATTATTCACAGAAATATCACGACTTTCATATCTTGTTGAAAGCTTCTTCTATAAATTTTCCTTGTTGACGAATTTAGCAATTCTTGTTTGCAAATATCTTGTGTGGAAGGTGTCTTTATTTTTTGTTTGATCTTGTGGCTCATGGTTTTGTGCTTGTTTCACAATTCTAACATTTCCCCATAGCCACCTACATGTGTGTGAGTGCATACCAGCCATGAGTGTATGTTTCTCACCTTTTAGGCTTTCTCACCCGACAGACAGCTATGAGTTTCATCACCTCAAAGTGAGTATGTATTTTCTAGATAAACAACCTAGATCTAATCCATAATGATATGGACAAATGATCGAAGCTTGATCTGATTCTCTCTTTCCTTTTCTCCCTTCCATTCTTTTCATCATTTTCATGTGTGTTCCTTTGTGGTAATGTTTCATTTTCAATGGATCTTGATCCTGGGGGCTTGATCACCTCTCTTGATTGGTGTTGTCTCATCTTTCCTACATGGGTACATTTAGATCCCACTTCATGTGCATGTTTGGCTACTTTAGTGTGAGTTTGAAGCAAGTTCATCCTCTCACTAAAGTTGGGGCTAAATGTAGCATAGAAAAATGTATCTTTGGAATTTTTCACACTCATTTGGGTCTTTCTTATGGATCTTGGCCTAATTTTTCCTTGATTTAATGTTGTAATGTGGTCAAAACATTCACATTAGGTCTTGAATTAATAAGAACTTTATGATGCCTTGTAAAAGTTTTGTGAAGTGTTGTAACCCACTTTCACACTTTTCTAGGACCTTTTTACCATAATTCACTTAAATAACCTCTTTTTATCACTTTCCAAGCCTTATTTCAAAGTGTTGTAAAGTGTTGCAAGAAAATTTCATGCTTTTCTAGGCTTGTCATCAATAATTTAATCCCTTTTTATGTTTAAATGGCCCCTTTATGCACTTACAGGCCCTACTTAAGTGTTTTTTTGAGAATAATCCCATTAAACATCATTTAATACACTTTAATTCATGACACCCACTTAAAATTCCTAGGTGGGATAAAATCGCCAATAGGGGTGACTTAGTCCCACTTGGATCAAAAATCAAAATTATTTCAAAATTCTGGTGGGATATTATTTTCTAAACCTTGAGGCTGGCCTATGATATGGTATTTTTGGGAAATTTTGTATGATCATGTATAAATATAGGTCTTTTCCTCTCATTTCACCCCCCATTCACTTACTAATTCATCCATCAATTATCAAGCATTCACTTTAGCATTATAAGCATTTTCAAGCATACATCCATTGGAGCTTCTACTTGCATATTTTTAGATTTCTACTTCAAGGGTTTGGTGAGTTGTAGCATTGGATGTTGTTCATTCATCATTATCTTTTCATTTCATTTCATTTTCAAGGGTTTAATTACCAAACTAAGTTTTGATCAAGGAAAACCCCTATTCACTAACCCTTAACACTTTTTCCCCTCTTTGCATGTGTTTTGTAGGTCTTGTATGTAGATTTTTCAAAGAGAAAGGTGTGAAAAGTTTTCAACAATTTTTCAAAGTCATTCAAAGTGGTCAAAGCCCTAATAGAAGTTTGGAGAACACCTATAGGTTAGATTTTGTAGTTTCAGATCTATAAACTTGTTAGGAGTAGAAGTGCAAAACAAGAGCTATAGATTGTACCTTTGAATTTCCAAAAATATAGAAGCAGAATAAGTCACCATAAGTGGTGGATTAGTCCCACTTCTAGGCCCCAAAAGTGGTTTATGTGGTTCTAGATACCCTTTTGGCTGAAACTTGTTCTGGAAAAATTTCCCTAAAATAGGACTAACTCACCCATCTTGGTGTAAGTGTTCTAGTAGGATTCAACAGTGACTTTTGTAGGATTCCAGAGCTCATCTTCATCACTTTCTAGTTTCCAAGGGAACCTCTTCAATCTCATTAAGTTTTGTTACAGTTTACTTGCATTTCTAGTTCATTTTGCATATCACAATGCATTTTCAAACAAAGTGCATTTTCTTAGTTTTGCATTTGAATTTAGTTACTTTTATCAATTATTTTCATTCAGGACATTCCTCTTAGAAATATTCAAATCATCTTTGCATATTCTTGAGTGAGCCATCAAGGTTTTTGGGATTCCTTTCTCCTTTTAGGTGCAAAATTGTAGAGGTGTAAGAGAGTCCCGTATCCCCAAAAAATATATGGTTCACCACTTAGGATCAATACTTCAGGGGGAGAAAAACATAGTGTGAAAGTTTCATGGGTTACAATTTACAATGCTAAATTTAGCCCTCACTTTAATGAGATGTGAATTTACACTTAGACTCACACTAAAGTAGGAAAATATGTCAAGAGGGGTATGATTGTCCAAATGTTGAAGAGATAGGATGACTAAGGATCAAGGGGGATACACAAGCCCCCAAGATCCAAGATCCTATTGCAATACAACACAATCACAAAGGAACAAACTCATGTATGATATGTAGTAGGACAACATATACAAACATACATATCAGAAAGCATGAAGCACACACAATGAAAACACATGATATGATGGAACATAAATATAATGATGAAATGAAAATAGACATGATGTAAATATGATATAAACACAAAAAAGACACATGAAAAGACACAAAAAAACAAAAGGTTAGTACTAAAAGATTTGAGTCGGTAAGGAAGAGAGAATTTTGTATTAAATTGTCTCAAATACCAAATGCCATTGATCAAATGTGCTATCTAAAATTATGATCTCAGAAGGATGTAAAATCACTTATGAACACATGGTTCCATTGACAAGCAAGTTTTGTTATGCTAGGTGTCCATGTTAAAATGGTTGATCAATTTCATGATCCACCAAGCTCCATTATGCTAAATGCATGAACTATCTTACAAAAACTCACCTCAAGGGGTGAAACAAAACTCACCTCAGGGGATGCAACAAAACTTACCCTAGGGGGTACAAAAAACCTCACCTCAGGGGGTGCATAAAGTTTAACATCTCTATGTATGAATTGATAACCATGCCTTAGGGGCATTACAAACAACACCACTACCAAAGGGGGTATGTCAATAGGTCAAATATCACATGACTAAATGAATAAGGGTAATATATGCCCTCCTTGAAATTTAAACATGCTTTCTATGTTATTATTTTAAGAAGAAAGAGGGGAAGAGGTGATATTGGAAAATAATGCATGCCTCCAAAATCTTGTTATCCTTTCCCCCTAAGTGTAGAGATAACCTAAACCAAAATAAGGAATATTATGTTGCTACCATGAAAATATGGTTTCTCTTAAGATTGTACCACCATGAATGACAATGAGTAAAACACATAAAGCTACAAATTCCACATAGTGATGAGAAACATGATAGGATGAAGATAATTATTGATTAGAGGAATTAGGTGCATCAACAGAAGGAAGAGCACCAAAATCCTTAAGATATTATATTCCATTCCTCAAGATTTTGCATTCATTGGTAGAATGACCATGCACTCTATGATATGCACAAAATGAGATTTTTTGTACAATTTATTTCATATTTATGAAGAGTAATTAGGAAATATTTGAGAAGCCTTGAAAATATATTCTCTTGATCAATAGTAAGGGACATTTCTTTCTCTTATGAAGAAAATCTTGCTTTCTTATCACAAGATGTCATACATACAGTAGATGATAAAGCATTAGATAAAGATGAAGAGGAATGTTGGAAACCTAGATCTTGCTTGGAGATGTATGGTATATAATTCACTTGATTCCTATTTTATTTCATGTTTTCATTACATCTATGTTTAGAAAGAATTTGGTATCCAAGACCATAAAATGCTTCCAACTTAGATGAAGAGATTTTATCAACGTGCTTGTAAGAAATATTTTCTTCTTCATGAGCACACAAATCCTTTCTAAGTTTTTTAAAGCTACACATCTTCCTCTCATGAGGGACAAGCATTGAAGAACCACCATCACCACCATGAGGTGATGTTGATAAAGAACCAAGTTGATAAAATGAAACACAAGACAATTTTGGTTTAGATTGTGAGATTTTGTACTATCCCATAAAAAGAGGGTGTAGAATCTAATGAACACAAATCATCCCCAAAATATTTGTTTGAAGATGAATCATTTATATTTGACACTTTGGAATTTTATGGTGATATTTTTGACTCCCCTTTGAAACAAGGTGTAAAATCTAACAACCCCCAATCATTGTCTAAGAGTTTTGTCATTGGTGAAAGACAATTAGTATTATTATCAACTTGTATAGGTTCTAACTTTGAATTTGGAGTCAAAATATTAAGAGAGATGGAATTTTATGTTTGAATTTAGCTTGTAACTTATAACTCTCTTCATCTACTTTAACTGTGTATATCTTGGTATTATATTCATACTTATCTCATGGTGGAGTGTAGATGAGACTCTCTTTATGACAGGAATCCATGATCTACCTATGAGAAGGTTGTGTGAGAGAGGTCTTGATGATATGGACAAGAGTAGGAAAAACTATGGGTCCAACCTCAATGGGTGATGTGATCTTTCATAATGGTTGCTATTAACATTATCAAATCCACAAATATTAGCATCATTGGGTTATATAAGATTCTTGTCTACACCAATTTTATCTAGGAGATTTATGCTACAAACATTAAAACCCACTCCATTATATATGAGATTATACCTAACTATATTTTCATTAATGATCACCTTTATCAAATGTAAGGCTTCATGTTTCTTTTGGATCTCAAGCAAGGGTAATTCATATTGAGGGAATATAATATCTATTTTTTTCACACATGCATAGAATCAAATGAGGTGGCTTCATAATTAGATCTAATAGAATATGAGATATCAACCTTCTAAAAAATCTATTGGATCATCCTAGCTAAACCCACAATAGTGGGTTACAATTTTTCGCACAAATAAAAATGAAAAATGCCCATGGTTGTAATGAACCCCCCTTTTTTAAACTTTTATCCTTTAATTACAAAATTATGCATTTTTATGACTTTCAAAGCTTGATTTGGAGGTGAAAATGGTTTCAAATAGATGAACCAAGTTGAAGAATTCTATTCCTTAAAACGAGCATCCCAATAACAATAAATTTGATATATTTTTCTTTTCTTTTTTATTTTATTTGTTAGTTTTATTGAAGATAGGTTTTTCATCTAACTTGATGTTTGATGGAAACCCATTGCAGAAAATTAGTAAATTAGTGGATTTTGTTTTGAAAAATATGTATGCTCTAGGTATTAATGTCCTTGTTCAAAAAAAGAAAAAAGAAAAATATTTCAATACATACAAAAAGAGTTATGTGATTGAAAGTGCACCTATGTATAATTGTAATTGGTTTGACTTCAAGACTTAAATAAAAGAAAAATATTTAACAAAACATTATGAAACAAAATTTAAGAACTAGATATTAGTGTTACCAACCTAAATTCAAAAAAATCAAATTTTATCCTTTGCAGAAAAAAAGTTATGCAATTGCAAGTACACATCACTTTTTAAAAATGTTGTTTACTATTAAAAACTAGTTATCAAAGGAGATGCAAAAAAATTACAATTTAATTCAATTCTTTTTTAAAAATACATTTAAAATCTACATACAAAATATCACAAATCACCAGTTTGGGTCATCTTCAAAATCGTAACATTTTACCTACTATAGGTGTGGGAAAGTGAATATTTTTCTCAAAATATTCCTTTCAATGTAAAGTTTGGCCAAAAAGTGTAACCCACTATTATGGGTTCACCCTCGGACTATTGTATGTAGGTGATATTTGAATCAAATCCCAAAGGGAGATTTTTTTTGGAGTATGACAGTTTTTCAACAAGATCATACTTTTTATCACTATACCGAGGAATGTTATATATGTGTGAGAAACTGTGTGATAACATGGTTGCAGTGACACATGATTGTTAGTGAGTTATCTTGTGAATTTTAGGATACTACTAGGGGGTTTACAAGATCCTATAATGGGAGGTGAATTAGGAGGTCCACTAATTAAAGGAGATCTAGTTGTTACTTTTGTGTTCATAACCTCAACTAAGTTACCTACTTGTTGATGACCTTTTATTGAGGGGGATCTAATGTCAACTTAACATCTTCATCTATACCATTTTTCGTACTATTTTTTTAAAGAAATTTATTAATAATTTCATCCTCCTATGCCACAATATCTTTGCAAGTAGGATAATTATTGGGAGAGACAAAAAATATTCTGATGATAGTCAATGGTTAGATCTTCTAACACCAAAATACCTTCTTCACAAGCGGTTGAGGTATCAAGAAAATAATAACCATGATTGTTGTGATTGTCCATGATTTCCTCCCCTTGCATGAAAGTGTTCTCACAAGTAAGGAAGATGTTGGAATGTTAATGAAGTTTAGGCAAAGTGATATTAAGAAACGTGTCAATGACTTGATTTTCGTGTGTTAAGAAACTCTCAAAATTAGGAGGGATATTATTAGAATAGCTACTATAATTATCATGAGTATCAATGATTTCATTTGTTGGAATGTTAGAAGCCTTAGTAGATGATATAGGTGAGATGAAGTCCCCAAGGGCATCATATAACATTTCAATGTCATCACAACTAAAGGGATTGGTAAATATGCAATGCGCTTGTGGAAAGAGGTCCAAAATGATTATGTTACTATGCTTTCCCCAATCTTAATCATTAAATTATAATTATAATCTAGTTTTACACATGTTAAGGAAAACTAGAATTAAAAAAACTAATAGACCTAATGCAAGCACAAATATGGAAACTAGGTTCTAGGTATGCAAACTAATAATAGTTATTAACATGTTTTGGAGATCTTAGGTAGGTTTTTGGAGGACTAGGACACCCTAGGGAATTTGAGTTATGGTAAGGATTTTTCTGAGATCTCAATTTCAAAGGCACTAGTGGTAGGAAATAACAATGTGATAACTTGCAAATGCAGATATAGAATTAATTTTGTTGCTATTTTTTAAGTTTTTAGATTGTGCAATGTGTTGTAACAACCTAAGGTTTTAAATCTTTACAAAAGTAAGATGAATCTACCTAAATTATGCACTACTTTAGAAAATATAAAAAAATTTCCTATAGATTAGATAATTTCCAACAATGAAATGCAACAATTTTTCATAAATTTGCAGCCAATGAAGCAAAATGACAAGTTTCTTTAACATACAATTGCACTTTTCCAAAATTTTAAATTAGACAATCGCAAGTAGAGATAGGTTGAAAATATGGAGATAGAGACCTATGCAAAAGTTCTTTGAGTCACCTATAGTAGGACAGAGGCACCCTAGGGTGTCTGAGTTCTAGGAAAGGGTTCAAAAAACTAAAAGATTGAAAGTTGATTAGATTTCCTATAGGTTTTGTTTTTGTGTGCAAATCGATTTGATAGTGAGAATTTTCTATATTTTGGTCTATTTCTAATTGTCAAATTGAAAATGAAATTGTGCAAAAAAAGTTGAAAATGATTGAACAATAAATGAAAATGTTTCAAATACAAGTTTTAGAACTAAGATGCAATAATTGACTGAAATTCTAAGATGAAAAAATCTAAGAATGATAACTTGAAATAAAATAATACAAATTTTTCCACTTTTTTTTACCTAAATGAAGGATGCCTAAATGAATGCACTTTGAATGTAAATCTAATATAAATGACTGAAAGTAATCCTATTACAACCTATGATGAAATATGTAATGAAAAACCTAGATACAAGGTTTGAAAGACTACCAATTTTAGAAAGTTTATGATGTCAAGACATCAGGTTCACCAAATTGTAACATAAGAAAAAGGGAACCCTTAATTTAATGCCTAAACCTAGGATTTTTTTATCATCCTTTTTTAGAGTTACATTAGAATGCAAATCAACAAGGTGAATAGATTGACTTTCAATCATGAAGGTTAGCCAGTCAGACCTAAATCTACATTCTTAGGGCCTTGAAAGAGGATTAGAAATGGTCTTTTATGATTAACCTAATTGAACTATATGACCTAATATGGAAAATGGAAGATCTTGACAACTAATAAACTAAAACAATAGTTTGCAGGAAGATCTAGGAAGTGTAGAGTGATATGTACCTACCCAAAAATGTTGGTCTTTGTGTGCAATTTTATTTTTACTATCATAAATGATGCAAAACAAAAAGAAATGAAAAGGAGAAAAACAACACTTCAACACCTCAATGATTAGCCTACATTGAACTCAAACAAAGAAAGATAAAACAATGATTATATACCTTGTCTGAGTTGATCTTCTTGGTTGGCTCTTTGATGTACCTTGAATGTGTGATCCTTGATGGAAAATATGATGAAAATGGATGAAAAATGATGGGGATGCAATGAGGATTCAAATGATTCAAGTGGGTATTTTGATGGATGAATGTAGTGGATGCAAAGATGGGGTTTAATAATGCAACAATGGTGGTTGTCAATGCAAATGCAAGTGATTGAGTTCTAGAGCTTGAATGCTTGAGTTGTCAGTGTGTGAATTCAATGAATTGGTAGAAAAATATTCCATTTTAAGGGAAGAATCTCTAGAGAAATGAATGGTAAATATTTTTCCAACATGGGAAAGATGAAGGGTTGTGGCGATTTGAGGACTCACAAGCCCTCACATCTTTCCATGTCGAAGAAGAGGTGTCACAAGGATAGGTGAGTTGGAAAGAGGGCATGTGAGATGGAGGTACTTGCAAGTACCTTGGGATTAGGGGAATATCTCTTTAAAAAGAAAGTTATTGTCCCCATATGAGGGTGATGGTGACAAGTGAGGAATTTTAGAAAGTCCTCTCTTATCATCATGGAGATGAGAGAAGTTGTTTGGAGAATAAATGTGAATTTTAAATAGAAATTATTGGAATGGAAAAGTGGTTGGGAGAATAAATATGAATTTTAAATTCATATGATGAGAAGTACCTTATGGATAAGACAAGGTCCTTATAAAGGGAGCCCTTGTCCCATGTGACTGATGTGACAAGTGAGAGAATTTGGAATTTCCCAACTTGCATGGGGAAGAGAAATGTATTGAAACAATAAATGTGAATTTTAAATTCACATGGGGAAGAGTTCAACACTCAAAAAGGAAAGCACTTATGAAAGGATGACTAGGAGGACATGCCAAAGATGGCATGTGATTAGATTGAGGTTGTGCAAATAGGTGATTAAGAAGATTAATGAGGGATTAGAGGCAAGTGAAAAAATATGGATGATGTGACATTAATCCTAATTAAAGGTGTGCACATCCTAATTATGGATTAATTAAAATAATCCAGATTAGAAGAGGATTATGGAGGATTTGAAAAAGAGAGAAAAGATGGAATTTACAATTGATTTAAATTCAAAAGGCTAAATGAATAAATTAAACAAGTTGATATATTTATTTAATTTAGAAAGGAAGGGTTGAAAGGTAAAGTATCTAATTATTAAATTAAATACTTTAGAAACCTTAGGAAAAAGGTGAAATATTAATTAAATAGATCATTTAATTAATATTTATGGGGAATATGAGATAGATGAATAAAGGGGATAAATTTGACCATATCATAATGGTTAAATTTGGATGTCTACATTTTTCCACTCTTTGAGATGGTGTTATGAAGTAGCATCATTAAAAAGAAGATAGCACTAGGAAGAAGATGATTAGATTGGAAAACATGCCCCAGTCATCAAAGGAGTGACTAGGAAGAAAGATGATGGGAGTGAAGAAGATTAGAGATTGAGGATGCCCCCTCAAGAGGGCATGCGAGTTCAAGAGAACACAGTTGTGCTCTTGAAATGGATGAAATGATGAAAGGGGAGATGAGGAAGATGATGCAAAGTGAGGGATAAGAGAGGATGATAAGTGATAGGAGATTGGAAAGCATAAATGGATTTAAGGAAAAAGGTCCAGTGTTTCCCCATTCAAGCTACAAGCCAAAATGGGTTGATGATTGATGGAGTGTTGTCAATGAGGGAATGATATATCTTGAAACAAAATGAGGATAGGGAAGGATACATCTTGATGATGATGATGATGATGATGATGAAAGTGTTGTTGATGAGGGAAGGATACCTCCCAAAACAACACTAAAGGATAGGGAAGGATACATCTCGATTATGATGACAATGATTATGATTGGATCAAGGCTTGTAGAAAGGCTGAGAACAAGACCAAGGATGTGATTAGATGATTTGTGCTAGATTGAATGGATGAGAATTGGATTGAGATGTGCGATGGATGAAAAGAATGAAAATGATGGAGGAAAAGATGCTTAGAATAACCAATCTATATTATTCTAAGAGGATTGACGAGATGATGATAATCCCGAGGAGAAAGGGAGATGGGGGGATGAATGTTTGCACAACCAAAATCATAGGTCATGGGTTTGATAGAGAAGGGATGGAGGATACACGCAATGCAATGGAATGGAAAATGAAATGCAATCCTAATGCAATTTTCCATTTTTGGAGCACTAATTTTTGCTATAGCATAAGACACCAGGTGCCAGGATATGTAAACCAAGGTGAATTAGTGTCTAATGTATAAAACATACACAACAGACAAGAAGGCTATCCCAACACCTCAAAGTCATGAAGACCTTCATCAGGCTATGCATTGGGATAACCTCAAGCACAAAAGGTTTCCCAACATAACACAAGACCTCAGGGATCTAGGTGGGTACCACATGGGACAACCCATAAGACAACAACAAAACAAAAAGATCAAGATATGCCCCTATGTTAACTAATCAAAACACACCATAATATGATAGATCATGGTAGCCTTGTAATAGGGAGCTCAAATGATAAATAAAATCCAAAAGTATCAAAAGATCGCAATCAATTGCAAAACATCCTTTTCATAGGATCAGGAGGATGGATGGGTTGATGAGGTCTATTAGGAAGGATGCATCCCATTGAGACAGAAGATGGATACTAAACTAAAAGATCAAAATGATGTAGGATATTCAAAACTATTTGGATTTAATGATACTGGTGGATCACATTTGTTCAGAACCAGCAAGATAAGGACATACTTGACGACACAACACAAGACACAAGACACAAGACCAACACACCTTAATGACATAGGGGCTCGAGGTCTAATCAAAGATTAGCCTTGCCTACGTGAAAGTGTATAGCCCTTATAGTTGAATAAAAGGTTGACGACTAACCGTGGATAAAGAGAAAAGAGGACAATGGAGACCACAACGAATGACTGAGATTGGATGGAAAAAATTCCTTTGGGGAAGATCACATGATCGACCTTTCCTACATGAAAGCACAGGGGAAATGTAGTTCGAAAAAATACCAAAGAAAAATGATGGATAAAGGATGATGAGATGACCATGATAAGTGGATAAAAAGATAGAACCGATACGATGAGACATGATAGACCTGAGGGATAAGATAGGATGATGGTGATCATATGTAGCTCAGGGATAGGATAGTTATCCAAATCATCAAAAGATGAATGGGGAGAATGACATGATGGAGAGAAGAGTGATGAGAAGTGATAGGAGATTGGAAAAATGTGTGAAAGAAGTGGGAGGGATAACGATGAGATAGATGGCATTGGCTTGCAAGGGGTAATCTTATAGCCAAATACGAATGACAAGGTATTATGAGAGGGAATGAGGATATATATGAATGGATAGAAAGATAAGGATGGGGGATGGAAGGGATGCTATGATAGACAGATAGGAAGATAAGGGTGGGGAAATGAAAGGGGTGCTATGCTATGATGGATAGGAAGATTAGGATGGGGAGATGGAAGGGATTGTTTGGATGGGAAGATAAGGATGAGGAGAAGAAAGGGATTGTTTGGATGAGAAGATAAGGATGGGGTGACACAAGGGATTGTTTGGATGGATAGGAAGATAATGATGGGGAGGAAGAAGAGATTGTTTGGATGGATAGGAAGATAAGGATGGGGAGACAAAAGGGATTGTTTGGATGGGAAGATAGGGATGAGGAGATGGAAGGGATTGTTTGGATGGATAGGGGGATAAGGATTTGGATGAGGAATAGGTTACTAGATGGATAGATGGAAAGGTAAGGATTTGGAAGATAGAAATTATTGCAATGATGGACGAATAGAGGGATAAGGATGAGGAGATAGAAAGGATTGTTTGGATGGATAGGAAGATAAAGATGGGGAGATTGAGGGGATGCTATGATGGATAGGAATATAAGGATGGGGAGATGGAGGGGATACTATGATGGATAGGAAGATAAGGATGCGGAGATGGAAGTGATTGTTTGGATGGATAAGAAGATAAGGATGGGGAGATGGAGGGGATGCTATGATGGATGAATGATGTCTATAAGGACTTATGTCAAAAAGGAAGATATATTCCACCACTCTAAATATATCATGTGTGATGAGGTAGGAGGGAAAAAAGATGAGTGGATGGGAAGATAAAGGGGATAGATGGGGGAGGATATGATGGGTGGATAATGGAGGGAGATGGATGTAGATTGGATACCTGGATAAGAAAGGAAGACTAATGGTTAGCATGACGAGTGGAAAAAGAAGGTAGATGGATGTGGATAGGATGCATGGATGAAAAGGGTAGATTTAGAGGATAATGAATACAATGTGTATAGATGAGGAAATATATGCTAAGAGGTGTCCAAAGCATGTATATATGTTTTCTGCTATCTACATCAAGATCACAAGGAAGATGGAGGGATTGGGATAAGTGGGATATGCTAGGTAGGATGTGTAAGATAGGTGGGATGGAGGATATGGGTAAAGGGGATGCATAGGAGTAAATTGCCTTCAAGTGTGGAAAGAGATGGATGGGGATTTATGCATGATGCGTATTTGCTAGGTTTTCATCATGGTACTTATTCAAGGTGCTTGTTTGCCAAGTTTTCATCATTGGACGAATTATTTCTTTTTTATTTTTTGGATTTTTGGAGTTTTTGGATAGAATGTGGATTGAGATGGATAAGGATAGGGATGTGGATAAATGTATTTAGAATACATGTGATAAAGAGATGGATGAAGGACTCAAGCATCAAGTTCCATATGAGGTATTAAGAGCCCATGTGTGAAGTGACTATTTGATGTTGGTACAATCTTATTAGGATAAATGGATTATGCAAGAGAATGGATTAAAGGGATTTGATGGGGGAGATATGTGGGATAATGGATGGGATGTTGGAAAGGGTATGGATGAAATGATGGGGTAGGTGTGTGATGGGGTGATCATTTCAAGACCAACAATGGAACATATGGTGGTGGATGAAAAATGATAGGAGTATTAATGGATGGATGATGTGGGGATAATGGAGGAGATGGGATTGTGAATTTTGGGACATAAGGATCAAAAACAAATTTAGGAGATGGAAGGGGTGTATGATTAGCTTTTGGATTAGCAACTTTGGATGTTGTTACAGATTTTTCATTTGAAGGAATTGTATCTTTTTTCTTTGGGATCCACATGGTTTTGATCTTTGCTTTGGTGGGCCTTTGTGGCCCATGGGTTTGATTTGGATTTTGGATTTGATTTTTCTTTTCTTCAACATGTTTTTTAAAGGAGACATGAGAGGATTTAGATTCATGTGGATATTTAGATTTATGCATTTTTACTTTAGCATCCAAAGTGCTTTTAATAGCAATGGGATGGGTGCGAGGAGATGGATGATATGATGGAAACATGAATGGAGTGATGGAGGTTGGATTTTGGGGATGATGTGTGGATGGAGGATGTGTAGGTACATGCCTTTTTTTATCCTGATTAGAGAATAAGAGAGTGGGATGTTCATGATAGGTGACATGGATAGGTGATTGGTAGATAAAAGGATGAAAATGATGGGATGGAGAAGGGCCCAAAATGGACTTAGTACTTGGAGGATGTGTGATGGTGGATGGAGGGACATAAGGACCCAAAATGGATTCAGAAGATGAAGGAGGAATATGGATGGTTTTCTTGAGGTGATACGATGGAGGGGGGATGGTGGCAAATGGTTTATTGGAGTGATGGGAAGAGCCTATTATTCTATTAGAGGAGGCTCGTTGAGGAAGTATAGAGGTTGTACCAACATTTTTTGATTGCAAGTCTTGTGAGATATATCCAAGACCTTCTGTACAAAAATTTTCTTTAACATGGATGGGCTCTAAAATACCTTGCTCATGAAGGCCTAAACCTTTTCCTTGATAGTTCATGATCTTGAGCATTCGCTCTATAGTAGGATGCTTGTTATTTTTGAAACATGATGAGTCCATTATTAGATGGAGGAGGATGGGCAACGTATATGATTGGTTCCTCTTCTACAATAAAACCACCATGGAAAAATGTAAGAGTACCAAAGGGATATAAACATGGTGTTGGGATGGTAGGCCTAAGCGACAATAGAGAATCAAGAAATGGAGATGATGGGGTAACAACATCTTGATTGGGTGGAGTGAGTGGTAAGGGATCAAGAGAGGGATTAGATGAAATGATAGGATCTAGATTTGTGGTAGTGGGTGATAAGGGCTCATGTGATGGAGTGATTGGATCTTGAGTGTCGAGGGGATCATGGGATGGAATGGATGGGGGATTCTGATCTTGATGTGGACTAGATAGGATGGTAGGATCTTGATTGGGAGAAGAGGATAGGTTAGTATGCTCTGGATCAATCTCTTGACATGACTCATCATGTGTGGGTGGCATGTTGATGGAGTGTTGGAGGGACTCCTCAAGTGGGGAGGATGGAAGGATGAAGGATTCATGAGGTTCATGGGAATGGATTTTGGTGCTACTAGGAGTGGCAAGAGTGGATTGGATTTGTGTATCTTTGATGGATTGGGTGGATCTAGGAGTAGGAAGAGTAGATTGTATTTGGGTGTCTATGATGGATCGGGTGGATCTAGGAGTAGAAGATGGTGATTGGGTTTGGTTATCTTCGATTGGTTCAGTGTCTCTTGGGGTAGGAGATGGGGGTTCAATGGATTCATAGTGTTGGATGGTTTCAGTGCTTTGAGTGGTGCTAGGGGCAGTAACATCAATGATAGGTGTGGTACAGAGAGGGGTCTCATCACTAGTGTCTATGGATGATGGATTGGGATGGCCTGGTTTGATGACTTCAAGGTGTGGAGTTGGAGATGTATTCTTTGTCATAGGTCCTTAGAGAACTTCTAGAGTGAAAATTGTGCATACTCTAGGCTTAGAAGGCATGGTAGGAGTGGATGAAGGATTATGGATTGGTGGGATAGGATTAGATTGACGAATGGGATTGGATGGAAGACTAAGGGTAGGTGAAGGATTAGGATTGGATGGAGGGTTAAGGTAAGAATATTGTGATAGCAGATTATAATAGGAAGACATGGATGGTGGATTGATGTTGGAGGAAGTAGATGGGGAATTAATATAGTGATATTGGGATTGTGTATTAATATGGGAAGATTGGGATGGTGAATTAGGACAAGTGGAAATGGGTGGTGGATTATAGCAGAGGTAATCAGACAACACATTAGGATGGGAAGATTGGGGTGGTGGATTAGGAAAAGAAGATGTAGGTGGTGAATTAGGACAAGAGGAATACATGGATTGTGGGTTAGGATAAGAAGATGTGGATATTATATTAGGATAGGTTGATGGGGGTGTAGGACTAAGAAAAGAAGGGGTGGATGTTGGATTAGGATGGGTAGATTGGTATGAAGAACTAGGACAGGGGGACATGGATGGTGGATTATAGTAGGAATATTGGGATGGTAGATTAGGATGGGAAGACTAGGGTGGTGGATTATAGTAAGAATATGTGGATGAAGGATTGAAGTAGGAAGATGTGGATGGTGGATTATAATAGGGATAGTGGGACACTAGATTGGGATAAGAAGACCTAGATGTTGGATAGGAAGATGGCATAGAGGAAGGATATGATGAGGATGTGGGTGATGAAGATAATGGGTATCCCTTGTCGAAGGTGGCATAAGGAGTGTTATTAGGCATGGATGAAGATGTAATGAGATAGCTCGAAGGGGTGATTGGGTTCTGGACAGCAATTGGGGAAATATTACTAGAAATGATAGAATCAAGGGGATCAATGTCATATACCTCTTGATCAACAAGACTAGTTATCATCATCAACATAATTAGGGTTTCCCTTGATTACTATTTTTGGTTGAATTGGTGAAGGATTAGGATCCATGATGTTTGATTAGAAGGAAATAATAGGTGATAAATAGGATGAGTTTGAAGAAGATGGAAGAAGGAGTCTTAAGATTTGTTTCGATATTAGTAGATTTTGGATGTATATGGACAAAAGCTCATATTAGGATTTAGGTTAAGCTCATATTGGGATTAGATTAAATCTTAGATTAGGATTGGGTGAAATCTCAAATTCAAATTGTGTTGAAGCTTAAATTAGGATGATTGGATGATGCGATGGGATTGATTCTAAACCAAGTTCATAGGTTCGATGGGATTGGATTACCATAGGACAATTATGACCCCAAATCTACCTCAAGATGGAAGTAGATTGATTAGGTAATCAGATAGGGATGTGGTTGGATTAGATTGGATAAGATAAATTGATGAAATGATGGATCAGATAGGATGATGAAAGGGATTCTAAACCAAGTTCAAAGATTACCCTGGGTGACTTAAGATGTTGATTGATTAGATTAAAGGATAGATAGATGATTGCAACATGGAATCCACCTTGAGATTTAAAATGGATTGATTAGGCTGATGATGATGACTAACTCAGGATGGATTACAATCCTAGGTAGATGTGGATGATGACAATCAAAATTAGACACCTAGGTCAATTTGGATAATAACTTCTAAAACAAAGTTCAAGGGATTTGGATTAAGAAAATGATGAGGGATATGTAACCTAGAGATGCTTTCAGATGATGTACCTATATGATTTAGAAGATGAATGAATGACCTTGGGAGAATGAAAATGGATTGAAATGCAAACTATGGGTGAACAAAAGATGAAAAATAGTTTGATAAAGATCATACTCACCTAACCAAGGGGCAAGGTTGCCTATCTCTAGGGCTAGGTAACCTATCTCTTGGGAAAGGTCACCTATCTTTGGGTCAAGGTCATTTATCTCTTGGGAAAGGTTTCCTATCTTTAGGTCAAGGTGGCATATCCCTAGGAAAAGGTCACCTATATATGGGTAAAGGTCACCTATCTCAAGGTCAAGGTCACCTATCGAAGGGTCAAGGTCACCTATGTCAAGGTCAAGGTTTCCTATCTTTGGGTCAAGGTCAGCTATCTCTTGGGAAAAGTCACCTATCTCTAGGTTAAGGTCACCTATCTATTGGGAAAGTTCACCTATCTCTAGGTCAAGGTCACATATCTTTGGGACAAGGTCACCTATCTCTTGGGCAAGGTCGCCTATCTCTAGGTCAAATTCACCTATCTCTTGGGCAAGGTCACCTATCTTTGGGGAAATTTTTCCTATCTATGGGGCAAGGTAACCTATCTCAAGGTCAAGGTCAAGGTCACCCAAGTCAAGATTAAGGTCACCCAAGTTAATTTTTGGACTTGTCTAAATCAGAAAAAAAGGATCAAACAAACGCTCAGAATGGGAAGACAGATGCTCGGAATGGGGAACAAATCCTTGGAACAAGGAGATAGATGCTTAGATTAAAGAGATAGATGCTCAAAATAGGGAAAACATTCTTGGAATGGGAAATGAACACTCAAAACGAGGAAACAAATGCTCAGAATGAGGAAATAGATGCTTGAAATGAGGAAACATACACTCGAAACATGGAAAAAAAACACTAAGAATGAGGAGAAGAATGCGTGGAATGAGGATATGGATGCTTGGAATGAGGAGATGAGTGTTTGTAATGAGGAGATGGGTTCTCAAAACAAGGGAATGGATGCTCAGAATGAGGGAATGGATACTTGAAAGGAGGAAATGAATGCTCAAAATGAGGAAACGAATGTCGAAGCAAGGAGACAGATGCTAAGAATGGGGAGATAGATGCTTGGAATAAGGAGATGGATGCTTAGAACATGAAGACAAATGCTCAAAATGGGGAGATGAATGCTTGAAATGGGGAAATGGATGCTCAGAACGAGGAGACAGATGCTCGAAACAAGGAGATAGATGCTCAAAATAGCAAAACGGATGCTCAAAATAGTGAGAGGGATGCTTAGAATGAGGAGACAAATGCTCAAAATGAGAAGATAGATGTTTAGAATTAGGAAGCAGATGCTTGGAATGACTGAACAAAGGCTCAGAATGATTGAACGAAAATCTCAGAATGACTAAACGAAAGGAGAAATTGGTTGTTTAGGGTGCAAAATTGCCCAACTTGGGGCAGGGTCACCCAACTTGGGGTAAGGTTGCCCAACTTTGGGTAGAGTCACCCAACTTAAGGTCAGGGTTACCCCTGTTGAGGGAGAGGTCACCTATTAAGTGAAAGATGGGTGATTCTAACATAAAAAAACTGGGAAATAACTAAGACAAAATGCAAGGTTACCCTTGTGGAGGGAATGGTCACCCCTGTTAAGGACAAGGTCACCCTTGTTGAGGGAAAGGTCACCTCTGTCAATAGAACTGGACTTATCTTGGACAAAAATAGTTATGGAAAAGGACCCAAAACATAGCAAACAAGCAACAAAAAGTAAAGGTTGACTTTAAACATAAATGTGCTAGTTTAGCATAGAAAAGATAGTTCAAATAACACAATCCTAAGATTAGTGAAAAGGGGTATGGCCAACATGGTCCTCTAACTAGGCTAAACAAGAAAAACTAGGGATTCCTCGATATACACACAATACATGAGGCACAACCATGAACACCAACCCATCTGCAAGCATGAGTTAGGAACCCGAGCGAGGTACTGGAAGCTTAGACCAACTCGTGACATCTTATCTAGGTATCACCCTAGCTTCGATGCTCCGCCATACATGATGTGATTGGATTGGGGTACAAATTTGGCTCTACCCACTTTATATACCTTGTCAATACATGTGGTTGGGATCATCCCTTGGGGTGATGAAATCCTCAAGCAGGGCATAGTAAAAAGAGAACACTAAACATTTTTGAATACTCCCTAGGCTCACACGAAGTGTAAGGGGAAAGCTTGAATGATGTAGTTCCCATTAGATAAAAAAAAATGACTAAGTAAGCTACAATTTATGTTCACCTAGGATCGCCAAATGGTGCAAGGGGATCGGATACATCAATAGCTTACTTTATAAGCACAACAAATAATATATTGACTCCCCATAATTAGATCTATGTTCCTAACTAGTATGAAAATGAAATAAAAACAAACTAATTAATAAACTTTGCTCATTCATCTTGTAGCAACATGTGAGAATTTTAACCTCCAGTATTCAATAAGTGTGAAAAAACTACACAAATGTTAGTAAAAACATGCACATTCATTGACAAGACAAGTTTGGGGGTCAAAATTGACCAAAACAATATAAAATGGACTCTGGAAATGAACTGTAAATCACTATTTTTTCCTCAGTCACCTCTGTCTGGGTAGAATTTCCCCTGTTTAGGGTAGGATCACCCTTGTTAAGGTTAGGGTCACCCCTGTTAAGGTCAGGGTTACCCCTTTCTGGGGAAGGGTCATCTATTCAGAAAATAGAGGGCAAATTCTTTTTGTTTCATAGATGGGCGATTCTGCAAGGAAGAATTGCCCCTGTTGAGCGAAAAGTTGCCCAAATTGGGGCAGGATCACCCCTATTAAGGTAAAGGTCATCCAACTAGGGGGAAAATCACTCCTATCAATTGCGGAGTCACCTCTTTGTAACCTGAATCTGCAAAATGTCAAACAATAGAAAATGTGAAAGAAAAAGAATCATTTGTGGGTCCCACCGGGTGTTCTAGAAATGTGTACAACAATTTTTTACTATCCTAAATGATGCAAAACAAAAAAAAATGCAAATGAGAAAAAAAAAACTTCAATGCCTTAGTGATTAGCCTAAGTTCAACTCAAACAAAGAAAGATAAAACAATGATTATACCTTGTATGAGTTGGCCTTCTTGGTTGGCCCTTTGATGTAGTCTGAATGTATGCTCCTTGATGGAAAATATGATGAAAATGGATGTAAAATGATGAGGATGCAATGAGGATTCAAATGATTCAAGTGGGTATTTTGATGGATGACTACAATGGATGCAAAGATGGGCTTCAAGAATTCAACAATGGTGGTTGTGAATGCAAATGCAAGTGTTGGAGTTCTAGAGCTTGAATTTTTGATTTGTGAGTGTGTGAATTGAATGGATTAAGATAAAATCTTCCATATTAAGGGAATAATCTCTAGAGAAATGAATGGTCAATATTTTTCCAACATGGGCATGATGGATTGTGGTGACTTGAGGACTCGCAAGCCCTCACATCTTTCCATGTGGAAGAGGAGGTGTCATAATGATAGGTGAGTTGGAAAGAGGACATGTGAGGTGGAGGTATTTGCAAGTACCTTGGGATTAGGGGAAGATCTCCTTAAAAAGGAAGTTATTGTCCCCATATGAGGGTGATGGTGACAAGTGAAGAATTTTAGAAAGTCCTCTCTTATCATCATGGGGATGAGAGAAGTTATTGGGGGAATAAATGTGAATTTTAAATTCACATGATTGGAAGGGAAAATTGGTTGGGATAATAAATATGAATTTTAAATTCATATGATGATAAGTACCTTGTGGATAAGACAAGGTCCTTATAAAGGGAGCCCTTATCCCATGTGACTGATGTGACAAGTGAGAGAATTTTGAATTTCCCAACAACTTGCATGGGGAAGAGAAATGCATTGAATGAATAAATGTGAATTTTAAATTCACATGGGGAAGAGGTCAAGGGTAAAAAATGAAAATACTTATGAAAGGTTGACTTGGAGGACATTCCAAAGATGGCATGTGATTAGTGTTGGAAATAGGATGTCATTTAAATGACATTCTATTTCTAGCATTCTCCCACTTGACATTATACATTGCAATTATTCTAAACAAGGAATAAATAAAACAAGTATAGGACTCAAGGCCAATGGCTTTCCTATACAAACTATCAATCCATGCCAACTTCAAATGCAACTTGCATAATTGTGAAGCTTCCAAGCAAATGATTATAACCAAGAGAACTTATTTGTAGGAACTAGTTTCATATGATAATCTATAACATTAATTAAAGTGTCAACTTTCTCAATTAATACCTTCCCATTATCAACCAAACCAATACCTTTCCCAAGTCTCTGTATCCAAACTGCCTCTTTAGGGGCATGTTAAACCACCGAGTGTGTTGAACTCATGTTCAACAAAGGTGTAGGCTCCTTGGTCATTTCTATTGAAAATAGCTTTTCTTAGAAGTAACCATTCCAACAAATATCTCTTACCATAAGAGAACTCTAGCCTCACCTATTTCTCCAAGTATCCATGAGGACCTATAACCAACCAATCCATGCCAAACTCCAAATGCAACACAACACTTTCATAAAGTAATCCAGCAAATGATTAATGTACCCAATACTTAAGATAACTACATAAGATCAATGTCAAAGCTCCAATCATGAATCAAGAATATAAACATGACATCCATGATCTAACCATCTCCTCCTAGGAGATAACATGTACCATAACATATATATACATCATGTTCTCAAGAGAACATTTAATATGCCAAACTCTAAACTAGTATCAAGAGTATAACAAGACATCATAACAAACACACTCTAAACCAAGAAAGCATATCTTCAATCACATGGAGATAACCTTACTAATGATGCATCCATGTCACTGCCAACAACTTCCACTGAACTATGGTATCGAGTTCACATGGCATCGTGACTACCATCCTCTCCATGAAGATCACTCTATCCTACCAAAGCTCCCACTGAACTATGATACTGAGCTATACATGGAAATAAGTTAAACATCAAACCATCACTGCCAAAATCATATGGAATTTTAGACATTCCTCATGATCAAAATCATCACAACATGTACCATGCCACAACTCTAAACCGCTGATCAAGAGTATACCATGACATAATAACAAAACCATCCTACAACCAAGAATCCACTTCATTGCCAAATGCTCCCATTGAATAGTAGTATTGAGCAATCCCAAGGCATCATGATCCACATAATGAAATAACATTTCTATCATAAGCTTGCACTAAACCTGTGAATCCAAGCTCTCAATGAAAAAATATAACAAAAATAGTAAAAGCTCCCACTATAGCCAAAAATCCTCCAATATTTTAAGAGAAAGGCATCACAATCCTCTACCCAACATTAGCTCTGATACCACTTGTTGAAAATTGAGGTTTTTTCTTAGCTTAATACTTTGTAAAACTTTAATATTGCTTATCTAAATAAGCTTTTTTCTTTGTTCCATATTCTTTGTGGGTGATTATCTTGATTAATCCATTTTACTATTTGTAGAACATAGAAAGAAATTGATAGAAGAAGTAAATATGATATTATAAAGATTACACAAGCATGTACCATGGAGAAACCCTTTTGGGAAAAAACTCTACCAAGAACTATTCTATTATTCAATCTTTTAAAGCAGATTACAATAACTCCAATTCTTGCTTGAGAATGCTTCTTTTGCCTTCACCAAAACTTCTTCACAACCTACAAATAAAACTTATTATCACTCTCTTCAACTTGCTTGAGATATATAGGCTTTAATAAACTTTGTAAACTCAACATGAGTTACAATTACAATGCTCAAACCTTATCCCTAAAAGGTAAGCCTATCTCATGCAAACAGAGTTATGCCATGAAGAACAATGTCAAATCCTCATCTTCATGCATTTCGGTGTCCAAAAATGAAGTAGAAACTCAACCTCTATTCTATAAATATCTTCAAGGCTTCATCCTCAAAGAAGGCACCCAAAAGAGGTCCCACTTAACTAAGCCCTCTGAAATATCTTAACATAAAAAGGAGTTAATACCAAGAAGACAACTTGGGCATCCAAGTTGGGTCCAAGTAATTTCTTGTTAACTGAAATATTTCTCAACACCATTCATGAAATAATGGTCATCCCTTGTTAATTGGAGGTAGTCCATGTTATCTATCATGCAACTCAAGTAATTAGCCATGCATTCTGGTGCAAGGGAACCTACAACCGTGTTTCAAATTTTGAAATGGTGATGTGTAATAAGGTGAATCTTTGGGTGTCTAGGTCATATGAGGGAGTTTTCAGTGTTTTTTGGTATCAGATAAGGTCTAACAAGACCATTTATCTTGTGACAAGGTGTGTTTTGAGTCATTAGTAATTAGGAGTCAATATGTCAAAAGTTGCATAACTAATGTAACAATGTTAAAAACACAATTTAAGGGAATATGAAAAGTCATTTTTAGTTCTAAGGATAGTTGTGGTTGGTTGAGGGACATTTTTTGAATTAAAAATGTTTGAAATCCTCTTGAAGTCCAGAATGAGGGGGTTCAATCAATTTTGAAAAACATTTCCAATAAAGAAGCCAATGTTTGTGAGCATATTTTCTGAGTTTTTAATCTTCCTTGTTGTGTACGGCCTAGTACAGGCCTCCAAAGATCTAAAAATAATATACTATTGTGGTAACATGTTTAATATACATCTGCTTATGTTTTGAGGCTCCTTTAATTGATTTTGTGGAAGAAAATCTTTATTTTTCTTGCTCTGCCTATAACAGGTCAGCAGGGTCTAAGTTTTCATTTTTGTTAAGAATGGAGCATTTCCTCCTATTGTGGTAACCTATGACTTAGAGGAAAGGCCTAAACTATGTTAATTTAAGTTTCCATGCTTTATTGGAACCTTGACAAGGCTCTATAGGGCTGGGTGGTCTTACCTTAGGTTGGAAATGTGGGCTTTTGACATGAATAAGAGAAACTAAATTAGTGATTTTGAAAAATAAAGAAGTTAAAGGCATTTTGAGTGTTTATTATGGTCATACATACCCTATTAAAGTGGTTTAATGATTTGGTTAGGCTTGGAAATCCTTGGAAGGGTGAAATACAAAAAACACTAGGTGTTTGAGGGTAAATTGAGGGTTTTGGAGAATGGTAACATATAGGGTATGAAATTGTCAAAGAACTATAAATTTGGAAGTTTTGTGACACATTTGAGGACTGTCTAGGAGATTGATGGATTAGATAAGTTTAAGAGGTTTTTTTTTTGTAAAATAGGGCTAATCCTAGTAGCCTTTTTGTAGGGCAGATTGAAGATTCTCTATGTTGGTACAAAGGAACCTCATGTAATTGATTGGGGCATTTTATTTGGGGTCTGATTGGTTGCTTAATTGATGTTGAGTTGGTCTTTCAATGGCATTCTCTAAAACATAAGCCCGTTTGTTGAGATTTGGAGGCTAGAAGTAATAGGTGTTGTCTTGGGAAAATTTAGTTAATGGTGTTTTGAAGGTTCAATCCTTGTTGAATTATGGTTATTTTGGTCTAATTATGATTTCTCCACCTTGGCTCTGCATTAAAGTGGTATCAAAGCATCAGGGAGTAGATTTTTTTGCATTCTACAGGTTTGGAAGAGAAAAGAATAAGTGAAGAGTTTAGTATTCAAAGACACCTCCAAATAAAAAAGATATGGCTAAAGAGATGAAGGAGATGAAAGATAGACATGCTAGAGATATCAAAGATTTGGAGGAAATAATCATAGCTTTAGAGACAAAAAAAATAAGGGATGCAAAAGAGAGTCAATTAGATGAAGAGAAAGATGATAAGTTTGAAGATATGGAAGAAGAGCTTGACCTGGAGGATCAGAGAATTGCAAAGTTGGTGAAGGAAGTTAGGAATGACAAGCCTAAGGTAAATATTGATGTTCCAAAATATGGTGGGAGTTTAAATGATGAAGAGTTACTTGACTGGATTGCTGCATTAGATAACCATTTTGAATGTGATGAGGTTCCTGAGGAGTAGAGAGTAAAGATTGCAAAGACAAAGTTGCAGGGCCATGCTTTGGTATGGTGGGACTACTTTCAATCAGAGAGGAGGATGTAAGGAAAGTATAAAATCCCCCCATGGGACAGGATGGTATCCAAACTCAAAGGTAAATTCTTACCTAAGGATCACCAAGTTCAAATTTTTAAGAAATTTCAAGGCTTAAGACAAAAGGAAATGGATATTAAGTCTTATACTAAGGATTTTTATAAACTAAGTTTAGGGTCTGGTCATCATGAGAATGAAGATGAAAAAGTTGCTAGATATATGGGTGGTTTGAGGTTAAACTTACAAGATGAATTGGTTTTGGCTAACCTTGGGAATGTATAGGAGTGTTACCAAATGGAAATCAGGGTGGAGGAGAAAATGAAAACAAGACAAGAAAAAGTAGTTGGGGGTAGAGGTAATGCATCAAGAGGTAGAGGATCTATTCCTAATCCAAACCCAAACAATTACAATCAAGAAGATGCCATGAAATGACAAGAGCAATATAATTTCAAAGGTGGATGGAGAGGCACAAGGGGAAGATTTGGAGGAGGTAGGAGTTCCAATGTGTTTTCTGGTAGATGTTACACTTGCAATGAATTTGACCATCCATCCTACAAGTGTCCTAAAAAGAGTGGTGCTTCATTAAGTGGAAGTATAGGTGATAAAAGAGTTCAACTTGTGAAAGAGGATGAAGAGGAGAGCATTAGTTCATCAAGCCATCCTACAAACCCTAAAGTTGGAGAAGCTTTGATGCTTCACAAACAACTCTTGAAGACTTCCAAAGAAGTAGAACCATTGCACAGGAATAGGCTTTTCAAAACCACTTGCAAGAGCAAGGGAAAGGTATGTAAAATTGTGGTTGATTTTGGCTCAACTGAAAATAAAGTGTCATGTGAAATGGTGAACAAGTTAAACTTACAAAGGATTCCTCATGAGTTTCCTTACATGTATCTTTGCTAAGTGATGTTCAATCTTTGCTGTTGAATGAGAAGGCTACTATAGATTTTAAGATTGGGGAATATAAAGAAAATTTTGTTTGTGACATCCTTCTGATGGACTATTGCCACATACTCCTAGGAATACCTTGGTAGTATGATAGGTGTGCCATGTATGATGGAAGAGAAAATGAGTACACTATAATGAAGGATGGCCATAATTTTGTCTTGACTCCACTTGTAGAGGATGTGAAAGGTAAAGCTAAGGTTATCATGTGTGGTAGGAAGGAGTTGATAAAGGTTATATCTAGCAAAACAAGAATTATGATATTGCAATAAGGTCTAGAATTGAGAACATAGGTGCAACAGGGGTAAAGTCTGATTTGATAGTAAATTTGAAGGATGAAGTGTTGATAGGAACCATTAGGTGTCCTATAGTCAAGAGTGGGCTGGTCAAATCACATAAAAATGTAGGAACATAGGTTAAATCATCTGATAAGAAGGTGAGTACATTGGTTAATGAACATGTAGGTCTAGGGACAAAGAATGTTGATAAGACAGTAAGCTCTGAGATAGGGGTAAAGGGACATGGTGGACAAAGTCATCCAAGTAGGTTCAAGCAAGAGCCTAAGTCAAAAATGAAAGAGATTTATGGAACTACTCACCCTTGTCTATTTGAAGGTGTGAACAAGGAAGTGACTTTAGGTTTTGTTTAGGAAATGGCACAAAGACCATTGACAGGTCTGAGAGCAAAAGGTGCAACACTTTCAAGTGCAGGGCAGAGTATAAAGACATAGCAACATGAAGCACAGAGCAGCATGGGTCAATGGAAATGGCCTATGGATCAATGGTGTCTTAATCAAGCTTGGAAATGGTGGTATTAATCCCAATTTATGGGGCATGAATTCCTTTTAGGGGGGTTGTATGGTGCATGGGAACCTACAAACATGTTTCAAAATTTGAAATGGTGATGTGTAATAAGGTGACTCTTTGGGTGTCTAGGTCATTTGAGGGAGTGTTCAATGTTTTTTGGTATCAAATAAGGTCCAAAAAGACCATTTATCTTGTGACAAGGTGTGTTTTGAGTCATTAGTAATTAGGAGTCAATATGTCAAAAGTTGCATAACTAATGTAACA
Organism: Sequoia sempervirens; assembly: GCA_007258455.2. Classification (NCBI taxonomy): domain Eukaryota; kingdom Viridiplantae; phylum Streptophyta; class Pinopsida; order Cupressales; family Cupressaceae; genus Sequoia; species Sequoia sempervirens. The sequence goes on from VDFB02105785.1 coordinate 371,450,539, forward strand.
ATCTTAACAAAACACGGTTTAACGGACTATGAAAAGTCATTTTTAGTTCTAAGGATAGTTGTGGTTAGTTGAGGGACATTTTTTGAATTGAAAATGTATAAAATAATCTTGAAGGCTAGAATGAGGGGGTTCAATCAATTTTGAAAAACATTTCCAATAAAGAAGCCAATGTTTGTGAGCTGATTTTATGAGTTTTTAATCTTCCTTTCTATGTATGGCCCAATACAAACCTCCAAAGATCTAAAAATCATATAATAATGTGGTAACATGTTTTAATATACATATCCTTCTATTTTGAAGCTCCATTAATTGATTTTTTGAAAGAAAATATTCATTTTTCTTGCTCTACCTATAATAGACCAATAGGATCCGAGTTTTCATTTTATTTAAGAATGGAGCCTTTCCTCCTACTGTGGTGACTTATGATTTGGAGGAAAGGTCTGAACTATGTTAATTTAAGTTTTCATGCTTTATTGGAACCTTTCCAAGGCATCTATAGCACTGGGTGGTGTTACCCTAGGTTGGAAATGTGGGCTTTTGACATGAAAAAGAGAAACTAAAGTAGTGATTTTGAAAATTAACGAAGTTAAAGGCCTTGTGAGTTTTTATTATGGTTGTATAGACCCTATTAAGGTGGTTTGATGAATTGGTTAGAATTGTAAAGCCTTGGAACGGTGAAATACAGAAAACCCTAGGTGTTTGTGGGTAAATTGAGGGTTTTGGAGAATAGTAACATAGATGGTATGAAATTGTCAAAGAACTATAAATTTAGGTGTTTTGTGACACATTTGAGGACTACCTAGGAGATTGAGGTATTAGGAGAAGTCTAAGAGGTACTTTGTTTGTAAAATAGGGCTAATCCTAATAGCCTTTTTGTAGGGAAGTTTGAAGATTCTCTATGTTGGTGCAAAAGAACCTCATGTAATTGATTGGGTCATTGTATTTGGGGTCTGAGTGGTTGCTTAATTGATGTTGAGTTGGTATTTTAGTGGCCTTATATAAAACATAAGCCCATTTATTGAGATTTGGAGGCTAGAAGCAATAGGTGTTGTCTTGGGAACATTTTGTGAATGGTGTTTTGAAGGTTCAATCCTTGTTGAAGTGTGATTATTTTGGTCTAATTATAGCTCAACCATAACTGAACTGAACTAAACTAAATTGAAGTAAATTGATTCTAAACTAAATTGAGCTGATCTAAATTGAACTGAACTGAATTGAACTTCATGCATGCAAACATCAAACCCTAACTCCTAGGATATTTACATGCATTTAGAAGTGTTATCTCTTACTCCAAATAGTCAACCGAACTCAAGGTGAGTGTCACCTTACCATGTGGGTGCCCCATGTGTGCCTATTATTTAGGAATAAATAATGGACACCCTCACATACTCCTAACATTTAGAATTATTACAAATTTTAATTAACATGATTATTTCATCAAATATTAATCTCTTTCTAATCCTAGTGTTGTGGAACACTTTCCAAGGACTTAGGAGATACATGAAATAAATAATGTTTAGGATTGTAATTAAATAACATAATAATTGCAATGTATAATGTCAAGTGGGAGAATATTGGAAATAGGATGCCATTTAATAGCAATCCTAAACATTATTTATTTCATGTATCTCCTAAGTCCTTGGAAAGTGTTTCACAACACTAGGATTAGAAAGAGATTAATATTTGATGAAATAATCATGTTAGTTGAGATTTGTAATTAATTCTAAATGTTAGGAGCATGTGAGGGAATCCATTATGAGTTCATAAATAATAGGGGCACATGGGGAACCCACATGGTAAGGTGACACTTACCTTGAGTTAAGTTAACTATTCAGAGTAAGAGATAACACTTGTGAATGCATGTAAAGATCCTAGGAGTTAGGGTTTGATGTTTGCATGCACATGAAGTTTAGTTTAGTTCAGTTCGGATTAGTTTAGTTTAGTTTAGTTTAGTTAAGTTTAGAATCAATCTAGTTCAATTTAGTTTAGTTATTCAATTCAGTTAAGTTATGGTTCAATTATCTTCATTTAGTTTTAGTTGAATGTTAGTTGATGTTAGTTAACTTGGAATTCATGGCTAATGACTTGAGTTGCATGACAAATAATAGGGACTACCTCTAGTTAACAAGGGATTACCATTTTTGCATGAATGGTATTGAGAAATGTTTCAGTTAACAAGAAATGACTTGGACCCAACTTGGGCACCCAAGTTCTCTTCTTAGTATTAAATTCTTTGCATTTGAGATATTTCAAAAGGCTTAGTTAAATGGGACCTCTTTTAGGCACCTACTTTGAGGGATGAAGCCTTGAAGATATTTATAGAACAGAGGTTGAGTTGCTACTTCAGTTTGGGATGCCCAAATGCATGAAGACGAGGATTTGAAATTGTTCTTCATGGCATAACTCTATTTGCATGAGATAGGTGTACCTTTTAGGGATAGGGCTTGAGCATTATAATTGTAACTCATGTTAAGTTTACAAAGTTGATTAAAGCCTATATATCTCAAGCAAGTTGAAGAGAGTGATAATCAATTTTTTTTGGAGGTTGTGAAGAAGTTTTGGTGAAGGAAAAAGAAACATTCTCAAGAAAGAATTGGAGCTATTGTAATCTACTTCAGAAGATTGAATAATAGAATAATTCTTGGTGGAGTTTTTTTCCTGAAAGGGTTTCTCCACAGTACATGCTTATATAATCTTTCTAATATCTTGTCTACTTCTATCAACTTTTGTCTACATTCTACAAATAGTAAAATGGATTAATCAAGATAATCACCCATAAAGAATATGTAACAAAGGAAAAATATTATCTAGATAAGATATATTAAAGTTTTACAAAGTATTAAGCTAAGAAAACACCTCAATTTTCAACAATTACATTAAGGTTGTGCAAACAGGTGATTAAGAAGATTAATGAGGGATTAGAGGCAAGTGGAAAAATATGGAGGATGTGACATTAATCCTAATTAAATGTGTGCACATCCTAATCATGGATTAATTAAACTAATCTAGATTAGAAGAGGATTATGGAGGATGTGACAAAGAGAGAGAAAATAAGGAATTTAAAATTGATTTAAATTCAAAAGGCTAAATGACTAAATTAAACAAATTGATATATTTATTTAATTTAGAGAGGAAGGGATGAAAGGTAAAGAATTTAATTATTAAATTAAATACTTTAGAAAGCTTAGGAAAAAGGTAAAATATTAATTAAATATATTATTTAATTAATATTGATGGGGAATATGATATAGACGAATAAAGGGGATGAATTTGACTATATGGGAATGGTCAAATTTGGATGTCTATAGACTATTTCACCATATGTCATATAAGCCCCTGATAAGTTGTCCTACTCAACTTTTGGGTTCCTCTAGTATCATTTTTGAGACTTTTGTTTCTGCTTGTAAAGTTGTCAAAGGGTATGCATTGGATCATGATGGACCAAAAATTGGCAATATGATGGGTATGTAGCTGACGACTTTTTTTTAACCCAAAATTGATGACACAAAATGGGTTTTTAAAGGAGATTATCAGCTTTCTACCAATATAAATTATTCTTTACTTTGAATTTAATAAGTAATTATTATTCATTTTCTATTCAAATTATGACTAAAGTCTTGATTGATAGGCTAATTGAAAAACATCTATAGCTTTCAAGCGATATCACATTTTTTGAATCCAAAACATACGTCACATTATATGCTTCACATACTATAGGATTAAAAAAATAAAAAATGAATTTCATGAAGTTTTGACCAACTTAAGGTGGTCAAACATACAATTTATATTTTTTAAAAGTTGTAATAAAATTAATGGGTATTATACTTGGAAAAATTACAAAAAATATACATTGAGACATGAGTCCTCACTTATATCTAAAATATTATAAAAAAATATTATCATTTTACTATGGTTAGGTGGTCACGAGACCCATACTTATTTTTCCCATTTAAGATACTACTACATTGAAATTTCAATTGTTTTTAAACAAACCAAGTAGTTTAGAAACTACATTCAATTTGCTATAGATTCTATTCTTACATATTTTTGAAATAATATAGATAACTTATTCAAATTTTTATGTCAACTTGATTAACTTTTATTTTTTTGAATTTTTTGCCGCTTAAGGGCCTATTTTTTCCATGATGATCCTGCACATACCCTAGAACACTGTCAGATAATTCTATAGCTGAATTTTTATGATATGAAAAGATGTAGGGCTTGAAATTCAATAAATGGATAATGTATCTTCAAACTTCCTTCAAAACTCTTTAGATCTAGAGATTGCACATTCAAAGAGAGGGAAAATGTTGGACTATTTAGGGGATTTCCTTAGTCAAACCCCATGTAAGTGTTTCCACTTCCATAATAGTAATGTCAATGATAAAATGGATAAATATATGGGAAGTAATGATGAAATTACAAAGTATCACAACTCACCACCCTTAAAAGGATTCTTTGAAGGACTAAATTCATAAAGATTACCTCAAGGTCTTGGATCTTGCTTTCTTGATTCCTTGAATTGGTTTGAAGATATATAAAAGGGGCTAGCCTTCACAAAACAATGATAAAATGATAACATGAACTCACATACACTTTGTCGTAATGCTTGGATCTTGAATTGCTGCAACAAAGCTCTAAATTGCTACTCTTAAATTGATTTTGAATGTTCTTAATATTTACCTCTTGCTAGATGGGTTTGAAATGATGCAATAACTAGGTATTTATATTCTATTGTTCTAATTTACCAAAAAATAAATCTTGATAGCCAACATTTGAAAGTTGGGTTTTGAATGGTAAAATGGCCTCTTCGACATGTCCAAAATTGGGTCTTCACTAACAAGGGGGACCAATTCGCCCTTGGGTGAATGGGCCTTGGCCTAAATTTTGAGGACATGAAGTGTCAGGGGAAATTTAATGATTGGGTGCATTTATTCAATGCTTGAAATTTATTGAAAAGTGGTACACATGGGATATATAATACATAATATTAGAAAATTAGGGACCCAATTAGGCTCAATAATTTAGGGGAGAAAAATGTATTGTGAAATTGTCATGGGTGACAATTTATGATGCTAAAAAGAAAAAAATATAATGAAGAGGTGAATATATGCCCCCTCTTGTTTTTACTCCCAACTAGGTGCCTCCAGATGAAAAAAAGAAGGATGGAAGGAACATTTTTTCCATAAAAAATGGGTGAAAATGACCTATAATATATGTCTCAGGTGGGCCCATGGAAGGGTTATTTTCACTATTTACTATGAGGACTTTATTAACTTTTTGAGAGAGTTATTAGCAAAATTCCTTGCAGACACGATTTACATAGCTTTGAGGATCAACCAACTTTATGCAATAGTGGTGAGAGGTGATCCACCAAATGAGGTATGCAAAAATATTCACCCACCTAGTCATTTATGCCAATTTTTTTAGCTTTTTAAGTTTCTCAAGTAGCACAAGAATCCAACCAACATGAAGGTGTTTGACTAATTCACTAGAATCTTGATGATATGTTAGTGTCCTTCAACTATGCTAATGTCTAGCCAGTGTGTTGTGGTCAAAATTTGTTTGGCCTCAAACACTAGTGTTCTGCACAGACATCTACATGGTGCACTACCATCCTAGAGGAAGACTGGAGAAATTTTTGATGTAGAGTTACATTTTTTTGGATGATGTAGAATGTGCTAGTATGAAATTATATGTTGTTGTAGGAATGTCTTGAGATCCATTTGCATGTCGACAAATCGATGTTGTCATTGCTCCACAGTTGTAGCAATGACATACATATTTATGATAGTATTTTTGTGACACATCAGACTTTGCTGGTTCTAAACCATGCTAGAGATAAGATTTCACACTCTGATGCTCATGGTATTGATGGAGTTTTGGGACATAGAAACTTCTACATTCCATCTCTTGATGAGGGATATGACAGTGACCCTCAAGGATGTCTATTGCATCACGATCCTACCCATCCGTGCGGAGCAAGTGATCTACGAGGATGGTAGGACAACACAGGATTCCAAAGCTACATAGGTACTACCTCAAGAAAGTCATCTCAAAGGAGACCTCATTTGGACAAAGATTTTGGCACCATAAGGCTCTCTAACACTTCTAGGGATTTTCACCTAAAAGGGAAGAGGTATGCCAAAATTGCAATGTCCACACTCAACAATAGTGCAAATATGAATGAAATATGCCTAAATGCAATAAAATAATTAAAGATATTGATTATGAATGCAAAAATAAAGAAATGCAAGATGTTTCAAAACACATCATGATATGCAAACATACACTAAATGACCTAGAAATGCAAATGAAACAAAACAAAAAACTACAAAACTAAACGTGTGCACTTGGAAATGTGTTGTAGACTATAATGAAGATTGGAAATGCTAATGATTTTGAAATTTTGACCTATTGAGACACTTATGCCATTATGGGTGACCTAGTCTCAGATCTGGAAAACTATTCCAAAGCTTGTTTTAGCCAGATGGGTATCTAGATCTACATAAATCTTTAAAAAACATGTATAGTGGGACTAAGTCACCATTGATGGTGACTTAGTCTACTTTTTCTTTCCTAAAAATTTGAAAGTGGAGTCAAAATCTCTTGGTTTGTACTTTTTGCTCCTCCAGGTGTCTAGTTCTGAAACTATGATTTTTGGCACTATAAGAGACTTTTTGTGGATATTTTGACCTAGCCAACAAGGAGATGTCTTCAAAAAGTTTGCAACTTATACTTCAATGATTTCCAAGGTTTCAAAGTACCTAAATCTACAAACATGCAAGGAAAGAAGAGAAATGTTGAATGTTAGGGCATGGGGGTTTTCCTTGGTCAAACCCCTTTTAGATAGTTAAACCAAATGAAGAGATAAGATGAAGCATGAAAATGAAATCAAGGAATTAGAAACTTGTCATGATGATTGATCTTGAACTTTTGCAACAATGGATGAAGAATCTACCCTTTAATGTCTAAAAAATGATCTTGAATGCTTTCCAAATGACCTAACCCTAGCTTGCTTGATTTAAATAAATGATGAATGATGACTAAATAATGAATGAGTTATTAGGTTATGAATTAGGGTTCAAAATATTTTTAATATAGAAAATCCTCCCAAAATTCTCGTTAATTTGATCCCCAAGGCCCAGATGAAGGAAAAATAAACTTAAAATCCATTTTTTCCACCTCAAACCTCCAAAATAGCTCAAATGGGAATAACTCACCAAGTTGAGTGACTTAGCCCCACCTGGATGGGACTAATTCACCCAGATGCATGACTTGGTCCTATAGGGGCCCTTTTCCCAACTGGATTGTATGGGAATAAATAAATTAGGCCTCTAGGTTGTTCTAGTTGGGTCTTTAATCAAAATAAGCCTTGAGATGCACAATATGGGGTCATAGGGGCCTATTAATGATTAAATAAAGGATAATTAGGGCTAGGATCACAAATTTCAATGTGAAAGTGTGATTAAATACACTTTACATCATTAAAATGAGGTCCACATAGCCTAGAAAGGAACAATGTCCAATGTGAATGTGTAAAACAAATTACAACACTAGATTAAAGTCAAATTAAATTTACAAGACTTCTAGATTAATGTGAGATTGCAATTAAATTTATTTTAAAATATTAAATTAAGGGTAAAATAGATCCATGAGTCTTAAATAAAAGTCTAGAAAAGTGTGAAAGTCATTCACAACACTTTACAACACCTTTACAAGACATGCATTTTATTCATTTTTCTAGGGCCCAAGACCTAATGTGGATGTGAAACACACCTCACTAAACTATATCAAGGTGAAATTAAGGCCAAAATCACAAGGAGGGCCTAAATAGGAAAAAGTAGAAGGGTTAATTTTTCTATGTCCACATTTATCCCCTACTTTAGTGAGAGGGTTAACTTGCTTCAAACTCACACTAAAGTAGACATTCAAGAAGGGTCCAATTGTACCACTATGTATGACAAAAGATGACAAAGATCAGAGGAGGTTGTGCAAACCCCCAGGATCCAAGATCCTAATTCAAACCAACATAAGCACAACAAGACACACATAAGGTGAATGATTTTGTAGCAAAACAAGATACACAATCATGCAATGGCAATAACTAGAAGGAAGAGAAGTATAAAAAAAAGGTGGATCAAGCTTCAATATTTTGTCCATCACATTGTGGATCAGATCTAGGTTGTTTGTCCAAAAATGCGTACACTCTAAGGTGACAAAACTCTTGGTTGTCCACTGGGTGAGAACTCCAAAAGGGTGAGAAACATACACCCATGGCTAGTATGTAATCACACACATGCACGTGGCTATAAGGAAAGTCATGCCTCGAAATGGTCTTCCCGCTCAACCATACTAAAGTTATACCTCCTGGAAACTTTAATAAGGTGCCACACAAAAATTATTTTTGAGCTCTATGAGGCAAGCAAAGCTTCATACGCTTAAAACTCATAGACATTGGAAAATAGTGTAAGGAATGTTCAAAAGGATTTTGCTTAGTTTGTGCAAGGTCTCATCTTAGGGAACATTGTGTTTAATCTCTCCAAGAGAGGAAAAGTGCAAATGGTCTCATATTGTTTCCAAGAGAGGGAAAGTGCAAGATC